>JAVCKT010035308.1:0-17334 GCA_032273925.1 Rhynchotus rufescens | reverse complement strand
ACGGCAGAGCTGTTTAAAATACTTTTGTTATAAATAGCTTCAGCAGCAGAGTGCATTGCCTTAGGCTGAAAGATATGCCAGCCTATTAATGTAATAGTACATTAAGATTGACATTAATTAATGTCAATATTAACATCACCTTTTCTAAGCCACATTGAGCTATGAAAAAATCATAAATATTGTAGGGTTTGGTTTAATTAACTTTGAGTTTTGTTCAAAAAAAAATGCCTGACATATTGTGAAACCTCCTTTATTCAAACGGCATTAACATGGATAAATGGGCATTTGAATAAATGGGGGGTTTTCACATTGGTTAATATATGTCAAGGGACATGACCTCATTTCAAACAAATGTGGTGGGTTTTTTTAGATAAGACATTAGGATAAGTGAAGTGAAATTTCGTTTTGCATTTTATATGTGTGTGTGTGTGTATATATATATACACATATATATGTATGTATGTATGTATGTATGGCTTAAAAGAAGATCTTAATGAATTTGTTTGTAGTGTAGGCTGGTTACCAAGGGCTGCTGCAACTGTTGAGCTCCCTTGGTGTGCGCCTTCCAGACAGCTCTCTGGGTTAGTGTCTGGCTTCTCTTCCACAAAGCAATCTGCAGTTCTACAGAAACTGGGCTCTTTCTCCAAGTGAGCATTTCCTTCAAAGCAAAAAAAGGCCCAAATTCTCAGCAAGGCTGAAATATTGGTGCTAGCCAGATCTCCATGGAAGCTGACCAAACTTCACACAGATGCGGGGATTTACTCCTGGGCATATCTCCATCTCTCTCTGCAGTATGGAGATACATTTGACCTCATATCCCACCCATTTATCTGCACTTTGAGGGAGGAAATCCTTACTGGAGGTCTCCTCTTTCAGATATTTCTATCTTGGCCTGGTGACTACTGAGGCCCAGGTCAGAAGGAACAGCAGGTGTAAGGCCAGGTTGTCCTCTTCAGAAGTACTAAGTGAATTAACTGAAGCTAAGCAAATCCTGGTTACAATTGTAGTGATAAGTAATGAAGGGTATGTAATCACCTCTAACAGAGAAAATGTGATCGTTTTCTTTGGGTCATTCTTTATCTGTAGCATATAAGATTATCTATTGAAGAAATCACTAACAGTAACTACCAAAACTGCTAAAGGAACAAGTGAATTGAAGCTGGATGTCCGTAGGAAACGGTGTAATGTCTGCAGAGGTCACATCTTCTAAGCCCTACTGCTATTAAAGAGTATATTGAGCAGTATCTAGCCTTTGAAATGGAGACAGTTGATTTTGTTTTGATGACATTTGTGGTTTAGGGCACTGGTAACTATAATTATATCAGTTTGGTTGAGTTCTCACCTCTTTTTTTGTTGTTTAACACCTTCAGTTGCTGTCGATGCGTTTGCAATGACACTAGGGTCCAGCCTGAACTCGCTGCATGCCCTCATAGGACTGTCTTGGGCAGCTGCATTCAGCTGGTGGAGTTCAATTTCTGTACGAATGGGAGACTTCTCAAGAAAGTGCTTTCACACAATTCATTTGCGATGACAACTGAAGGAAAAGCCTAACAAATTCATCAGTCTCAACAGCTTTTTCTAAGGACTTCTTACAAAAAGCATCAGCCTCAGAAGCTGCTGGAAAAATCCACAGAGATAAGTGTTAAGGACATGAGCATATGCCAGTGACTAAGACTTGCAAAATGCTTCTTAAAGCCTTTGTTTTTCAGTGGACTCCTTTTCGTAATCCTAGGCAGCTTTTAGCTTTTCTTTGCCCAGTTTTTAAATCTTCCAATGTAAGAAAAGAAAAAAAGAAAAGATTAGCTCGCATAGTAAAGTGATTGAATATTAGGATCATGGGTGGCATTTCATGGGATTTTCCTATGCCGAGGAGGAAGACTTAGGCCAAGATTTTCAAAAGTATTCTTAACCTAGTATGTCTGTACTTGCTTTCTCAGTGCTTCCTGAAAGGTAGCAAGCTGGCAGGCAGCGAAAGAGGGTTTGCACCACTCTATACTTCCCCGTTTCTGGGCTAATTCTGTAGCAAACCTTCCCTGAGAGTCAACATGGAGAGATTAAACTGAAAAAAATAAAATAATAACCAGGTTACGTCGGCAAGTGCAGGTTCCCAGCTTTTGCCAAACCCATCTCTTTTCCACCACGTTTGTATTTCACCCCAGTAAGCAGGCTTGAGCCCGTAACCCCAGCAGGTCTGTCCTGCACCAGGTGTAGGTACCGGGTGGCTGTGACATGTTGTGAGACACAGGCAGGTTCTGCAGGGCCGCTAATGTACCATGATGCGTTTTAGCCTGTGTCTGTAGATGTGCTTTTGGCTTCTTGCTTGCAGGAAATGCCTCCTAATGAGCTGCCATAAAGAAAGCCAAGCTAATGACAGACTGATTTAATGCAAGTCCGTACCATTAATTTCTAGGGATTGGTAGATTGAATGAGGCTCCTGAAGAGTATTGCAGAAATGTTTCTGTTAATTTTAGCCATTATCTGGAGTAATGAGCAGTAGCTCCATGCATGGCCTTCTCCTCCTCCTCCTCATCTCATGGCATTCGGAGGCCACCAGCGCTGTAGGCCGTCTCCTGAGACCCACCGTGTCTCCTCGCATGGCCACCTCCAGTGGCTGTCACCATGGCCGTGTTGGCCTCTGGGACAGTGGCAGATGAGATGGGTGTTGAGAGGAGGCCCCACCAGAGGTCTAGGAGCCAGTGAGGTGCAGGAGCAGTCGCTCCCTTTAGCTCCTGAGGAGGCTGGAGACAGATAGGAGGCCTCCTGTGCACCTGATTTCATGGCTTGTCTGTGTTTCAGACAGGCCCAGATGGTAAATTTTCTGATTCTTTTGCATACTTAGTCTTACAGTGAGTAAAATAATTGCAAGCACTTAATTTACAAAAGGATCTAAACTACACAGTGAATCTAAAGCTTTTTTTTTAAAGCTTTTTTTTTTTTTTTTTAACCATTTTTGTGACATTAGCACTGTGTTTAGGAAGCCACCCTGAACACTAGATTTTGGCTTTGTTCATTTCAGTTTTCATATTTTTATGTAATTACCTGCCCAGATACACTGTCTCGCAGCCCTAATGCTGAGCAGTCAGCAACCTGTGCCTTTTGTTTTCCAAACTTAAGAGAAAAGCATTCCAATGCTGCGGCCCTACTTCAGGTCCAGGCCTTTCTCCAGGCAGCACTTGGCTCTTCAGATGTTTGGCTTCTTGCAGGCATTTCTGGGCCTTCACTGTAAATCCCACTGATTCGGGTATCTTGCAGCAAAGTCGAGCCTAACTCACTCCATCATCTAGAATGGGGGACAGTCATAAACGCACTGGCTTCTCTGGGATTTGGCTGAGCCTCTGCCAGAGCAGGATCTTTCAGATGGAAGGCAACTATACTGTAGCCTCATTGGGCCCAGGAGTTCACTCTGAATAAGTCAATAGGGAATATATACATATATATATATATATATATATATTTTACCATTGACTTCCTCATAGCCAGCAGTTCACTCTTGGAAAATGAAATATATTTTTAACACATCTGAGATTTATAGCTCATTTCCTGTTATAAATGTGTGGGAAATATTGGTGGGTTTTCAGTACAGATTATGTTTTTGTAGCTGTCCAAATTATCTTGGCCTATTTAAACATATTTAATGCTATTTTAGGCTTGTTGGTATTCACATTGCTCGCTGCTTTAAATGTAGCCTCGGGGGCCCTGTGGGCTGGAGCTGGAAATGAGGTTCTCCCTATGGAAGCCCTGTGGAGTCATATGGCAGATAATGGGATTGATCCAATTTCCACTGAAGTCTGTGGTGGTGAGATTGAGTCCAGTATGTTGATTAAAATTTTGTGCTTGCTCATGAGACTAGGTATCCCATCAATAAATAGAATGACATGAAATATCAGAGGAAAATCTATGCACCACATTCTCTGCCAAAAAAATATATGCATTCTTTCAGGACTGCCTTCCTCTCCTGCATCCTCATATTGCTTCTGATCTAGTAAAGGCATCATGTTTTAAACGCAGTGATAAATATGTTCTTTCTCCTGACTCTCTTTAGGGTCAAATTTATTCCAGGCATGCAGGGTCTGTATTTAAACTTCACAGGGTAATGAGTAGCCACCATGGGACACATAGTCCAGCTGCTTGGCCTTCACTCCTGGTGCAGTGGTCCAAATCAGGCCTTTAAAGCTGCTTACACGGTGTTTTAAGATGACTGGATCAAACTGTGGGATCAATTTTGTTCTGACCTCTCATGTTGCCCATTCTCCTTCCTCCCTGTGTGGGACTGCTGGTCTTGAGATACCCTCCTACAACTGAATCTTTGGTTTTGTTCATCCTCATTTATACACTAATACACACAAATTTATACACTAAATATTGAGCTATGTAGGATTTGAGCTGTGTAGGAATTAATCACTCATCTTTTAGATCATGCTTTTATTGCATTTTCTTCTCTTTGATAACCTTATTAAGGCCTTTGAAAGATCAAGCCAGTACTTTGTATAATGGGTTCTTAGTGGTGGGTTTTTTGTTTTGTTTTGTTTTTGTTTTTTTTGGTTTTTTTTAATCCTGCGTGGAAAATGTTCATGATTGTATTCAAGATTCTTATGAGGGTCTTCAGGCTTTTGGTTATTTGATCTGTTTTCAAGAAAAGTGAAAGCTAAAGTTAGCTTACATAAACAATATTAGCACTAACTGATAGGTACTGGTAAAGAAGAACTTGTCACAATGATACCTGAACTTAATTTCTTTTAGTGAGTGTAAATTTGATGTGCCTGATCAGGTTTATGGGGTTTTTTTTGCAATGGAAATTTCACAGCTTATTTAATTGTTTTGTTTTGTTTTTCTGACTCAAAGACAAAATCAGAATAGAGTACTCCTACAGATAGGCATTTCCAATGTTTTTTTTCTGCTAGTCTACTTGAAAGTTTCCAAGTGGAAGTAAAATAGTCCATTTAGAGCTCTGAAGCAGGAAAGAACATGCAGGGAAAGTTTCATTTTAGATTTCTTAGCAAGAAATTTTGTCCCAGGCAGATGGTACAAAATCAGAATTTTGCAGTTAAAAATGTTTTTTTTTTCCACATCTTGGCCTGTTAAGACATCTTCAGCCTACATTTAAAGTGTTGAATAGTCTATTTTAAATCAGTTACATGATCTTGAACGTGTAATGGAGGCCTGTACTTGTTTGGTGCCTAATATTCTAAGTATACAGGCAAAGAATAAACATACCACATATAGATATGTTTCAGATAACATGGGAATGTTGAAATCAACAGCTTGTTGGGATAGGGAGAAAGTAGGAAGTGGGGAGGCACTGTTTCATAACCCAAAACTTAAAAATATGAACTGTCAAGCGATGCTGCGCTTCTCCTAAATGATAGTGTATAACCAAATATACTGACAGTCTTCTGACATATGCTTTAGTATAGTCCTGTACCTCATATAATTTCCTTTTTACCTTTGCCATGTTGCGTGTACTATTAGAAGGATGAATAAAAAACTCAGAAGAGTTACTAAGGGTTACTAAGAGTTACGCTACTAAATGTAGGGCATCCCTTTCTATAATCTTGAATACTTCAGACTACATTATGTCCAGTAGTGTAGTAGTATGCTAATAGGTATAATATAGTATTGAGTACTGGGGAAATTTCTTCTTCCATAACTGCAGTAAATAATATTTTCCACTGTTAATTTCTGTCTTATATCTGATATAACCACTGTTTAATTTTCTGGGAATGCTTGATAGAGATGTAGTTAAGCCAAACTGACTGCTTCCAAAAATTCCAACCTTCTAGCATCTTAGGAAATATTTAAAACAGACAGACCAAAGTGATACGCAGTGCCTCTCATATATGAAACCTCTACATATAGAGAGCGGATTTCAACTGTCCACAGTTATTGCCATTGCTTTCTTCTAATGCAATAGCATGTTGGAACCAAGCCATAGATCAGCTTTCCACTGTGCTAACGCAATGCAAACGCAGAAAGAAATCCATTTACAGAAGGTGGTTGTTACTTGTAATAAGACTTGATATGAAGGAAAACAATGCACAGAGAAAAATTCAAGATGAAAACAAGACTTGATGTTAATTCAATGAGTGACAACGAACCTAATCAACTTACTGTCACCTTACTGACAGGACAGGGATTGTGGGAGACAACACCAACAAAAAGCAAGTGGTAGCAGTGGTAAGAATAGGGAAAGATTGCCGAGTGCTATGGAGAGAGACACGTCCGCGCCGACGCTTCCAAAGGAAAGAACAAAGTTGACAAAGATCAAACTGCTCGTGTCTCCAGTCTGATGTTCTATTACCTGTCACTGCCAGCTGGGGAGGACTGCTTCTTCAAAGGCACCGAGCCTTTTTGTGCACAGCGCGATGAATATTCGTATTGCCTAGCACCGAAGAGAAAAATAATGATTGAAGAACTTTGGGAAGACAACGTAAAGCTGATGAAAAATGTACCTGGAATCAGCAAAAGTTTTATCACTGTGAAGCCGAATGGGGTGAGGCAAGGGAGTTGTTTATCGTGTTGGATGCCAGACTGCACAAAACCTTTGGGGTTTGCTTGATGGATACTGTGCAGGACACTTGGAGGCTTTGGGGACAGTCCATTAACTTTGCATCCTAAAATTTCCTTGGGAGCATATTTTCTCCTGATCACAAACTAATTTTAATCTACTGAAGGACAACAAATGTGACCAGCATGGCCATTTAGAAGGAAACTCAGGGAAAAGAACCATAAAAATGAAATGTGGTCATGACGGATGACTAAGCCTTTCACTTGCTGGAAAACAGAAAAATTTAAGTCTCTGCAAAACAGAGCAATGAAATCTTAGTCGCACAACAAATTTTATCGCAAACTTTAATGGGAATAGGACCTCTTTCTCTGATTGTGTTGGCATGTAGGGAACTTGCCTTGGGATTTCAAAAGTAGAGGTCTACCGAGCATGCATCTGTTACTAACACTGATGAAATTCAAACCCAATTAAAAAGACCGTGTCTGTGTAATAACAAGCTTAACCCCACTGTCATCAGATGGCTTCTGACTAGAATTAGAGTTAGTCAGCACTAGTGTAACTTCTTTCTTTTTCTTTTGTTAATTCCTCATCACCCAAAATCTTATTGTCTATATAAAGATATGCTTTGGATATTTATTATAGCACTAACTGAGGGTTTGGGAGGAACAAAGCATTCGACGACTGTGTTTGCTGTTTCTTTAGTGTAACACTTTGCTCCTTCCTCTTGATCGAAAACTCAACACTGAGGGTGCAGTCCTGCTCCAGTGCTATGAACGCTTGTGTTCTTGGTCTGACCAAGCTCCGGTTATGGCAAAAATGTAGCAACGAACTTTATGTGACTTGATTTCCATCATAAAGTGTCTTAGTCTTGGGAATGATCTTTGGTGTGTGTGTTCTCCTCTGCATGTTGGAGCTGTCTACAGACTCCTTGAACTTTGACCAAATGGATGTGATTTCTATGAGTATTTTTAGTAATGGGACTAGGAACTGGAAAGAAATATATATATAAAAAGAAAAAAAGTAAAAACACTCTTATCAAGTTATGTTTTTTTTTTCTCTTTGAGAATTCATTTCAGGTGGGGAAGTCCAGATCTAAGGGGATTTATGACATTTGAGCATGATGTTTTGGACTTTCTGATTTAAAAGAACATGATTTAGAGGAGACCAAGAGGAAACAAAAGATAAAATTCTGCTGCACAGAAATTAGCTAGAGCAAGGATTGCATTATTTGGGTTGGAACATGTTAAATTATGATTATCCTGTGCTAAAAAACCTTATCCATGTAAGCCATTGTGTTATCCTAAAAGAATGTTTTGAGGGTGGGGAGAAATTGTATGTGGAAGACTATTTTAAATTATTTTTAAATACATTGCAATAATTATCTTGCAGAAGAGAAAGAGCCTTAAAATTATTCTACAATTAGCATATTCAGCCTTGCATGTGAATGATTTACTTAAGTGTCAACCAGAAGACTAATATAGATATATTTCAGTCAAGAGAAGGGCATGGAATCCTTATCACGGTGCTATGAGTCTGGAACCTAGAAGAGTTTGGAAAAACAGACAGCAATTAATTTTGGCCTTCAAGGATTATCAGAAAGCCCCTCATAAATTAAGTAGTATGCTGTGGAAGTTAAGAAGGTAGGCAACTGTGCAGTGCCGGAATACCAATGACTGCCCTTGTTTATTCTAAAATAAACAGCTCACTCATAGCAAGAGAACAATGACTTTCTGTAAGCATGTGAAGCTCAGAATTTGCTATAACTTTTAATTTGCTCATAATGGCAAGATTTTTTTTTTTTTTTGCCTTTTGAAAATACTTTCATATAGAGAATAAAATGTTTGTTAGTTAATAACAAAAACGCAGTGCTCTGATACCAAAAATGCTTACTGGCATAGCAGGCATCCTGTAAGCCAGTGGGAGAAAAGATAGAAATGCATAGTTTTAAATAATGGCAATTCCATTTTTGGAGGGTCCTTTCTAGTAAAATGATTTTGCACTTCCCATTCAGTATTTCTGAACAGAGAGATCCAGATTCTGATTTTAATTATATGCACGAATTTCCATTCATTCTGTTAGTACCTGTGCACAGATGCAAGAGAGAGATTGGGCTCTAAGGTGAACCTTAGGATAATACTGGTGCTATTGCTTTATCAATTACTGTGTTGCAGAATCCAGGAGTGAAGAAATCCGAGCAGAGACAAGTTTGTATTCTTGTTTTGTCTTGATCGGTCCCCCTTTTCATAATGAAGACAGGCTTTACTTCACGGAACAAAAATTAAAAGAAAAATAACTCAATGGGATACAGACTAATCAGATACTCTCTGGACATCAATTGTCTTTATGTGATCTCTGAAGAGCTACTTAATTATCATCCAGATTTTGTCTTAGATTTGGTATTAATAATAACATCTCTGCATTGTAGAGTTGAACTATCAGCCTAAGAGCTATTTTTGTTTGGGATTATTTATTTGAGTCTGAAGCTTAAGTGCTCACAACA
The DNA here is from genome assembly GCA_032273925.1 of Rhynchotus rufescens. NCBI lineage: Eukaryota > Metazoa > Chordata > Aves > Tinamiformes > Tinamidae > Rhynchotus > Rhynchotus rufescens. Next base: position 8,329 of record JAVCKT010035308.1, on the reverse strand, counting down.
CTGCATTCCCCTTGGGGTATTGTTATTTTTGCTAAATGAAGAAGAAACAACATTTCCGATAAGAACATTTCATGAGAATAAAATTCTTTCTTTATGGTGAATTAAGCTGCTAAGTGTTCAGTTTATGTTCTGATCCCAGTATTGCAGAGCTGCACAATTCCAAAAGTGAAGAACTCGAGATTTGCAGCTTTTGCACATCTCCTTGAGAAAAAAAATTAAAAAAAAAAAAAAAAAAAAAGATAAATTGTCTAAAGCCTTTCCCAGGGAAGCTATGACCAAATTCAGCCTCCTGTTGCAAACACAGTCTTCAGTGAGGGACCTTGTCTGATCTCTTTTGGAAATCCTAATTGATTATATCAGCTCAAACTTTCTTGTCATAGACAACACCAAGCCTATAATAAGGCTTGGTGTTCTCTTCAGAGAACTCCAGGAGCTTTGAGAGGCTCCTGTCCTTATGTTGACTCATCCCACAATGTTGTAGTTATTTCTGTGTCCAATACTTCTCTTTATTGTAATTTACACCCATTTGCCCAGGTAAGATTATGGCTATCCTCTCTTTTTTTGGTACCTTTAACATTGGTCTCGTGGTGGTGGGAACTTGCACCTTTAGAAGTATAAGCAGGTGAGAACAAATGCTTAGTAATCCATGTGAAATTAAATGGAAGGAGATCCTGCTTGAGGAGACATAGTGGTCTGTGGATAATAAGAGAGGGGCTTAAAATTGGGAGCAGATTTTGAAAAAAATGGCTAATGGGAAACCAGGATTTCATATAAGCTGTTTTGTTGTTGTGTTTGCAAACTCATAAACTGCATAGGTAAGAGGTGCCTTAATTCTGCAATTTCATGGCTGGAAAATAAAGGTACTAGGTTTGCTAAGAAAAATGCTATTTAAAAAAAAAAAAAGGTGTGTATTTTTGTCTACACATTGGAGATGTTCTGAGGTATTTTAATATGTCCAATTAAGGCTTAGATGTATGTAGGAATTTGCTTGTCAGCCTTTAAAAAGTGGCTGCAGCATCTAAAAAGTGGCCACACAAAAAGTGAGGTGATACTGAGTCTGTCCCTGACCGTTTCTCGCGGGCTCCTTAAACCACAGAAATGCTGGAATTAGTCTAGAAGCTTCTGAAAGAATATCCCAACCTTGTGTGACCAGATGAGTAAATACCACGTGGATGCACCGTTTGTAACGACACTGCCCATGGAAAGCACGGTGCCCAGCAGCCTCGGAGGGAGCTGGTTCTTTGCAGTGGGGAATTGTGCTCAGGTTTTAGATCTGCGTTTCCCCGGGTTAACCTCCAAGCTTCCCCACGTGCTTCTGCAGAGCAGGTTTCAAGATCTGCACACTCGGTCCCACAACAGCCATTTGGCAGAGGGAAGATCTCGCTCCTCTCTTCTGCTCTCCCACTGACAAACACCTTTTTCCCTTTTCATTTTCCTTTGAGCTGGCAAGTCCTCTCCTGCTGCCAAAACATGCGGGAATAAAGACAAACTTTTCTTACTCTGGAAGCACGAGTTACTCTGATGGTTTCCACGTTAAAAATGAGATGCAGTTGTTGCCATCACAGCTGCAGCTCGGTGCAGGGGTGTGCATAAGGAGCCCGCTCCTGTTTGCTCCTCTGCGCGCTCTGATAAGCCTGTGGGGTTTTGTTTGTTTTCTTTTAAGCCTCAAAACCTATTTCCTAGCAAGAGATGTAACTGGAATTGGTACTTCGCTGCCGTCGCTTGCCTTTGTGCCCGTGTTTTGGATGGATGTGTCTGCGGAGTGCGAGGTGCCAAGGAGCGGGACTGCCCCCGTGCCGCCAAGGCTGAGCCTGGACAAGCAGCACGGAGGTGCCTGGCACTACTGCAGCGGAAAGCTTCCTCCTCCTCCTCCTCACTGCTAATGCATCAAGTGGCACCCGCACAGCTCTGCTCCGTGTGGTACGTTCATCAATGAAATGGATTCGAAGCAGCCGTTTGCATCCCGGAGATGAGGCAGGGCCGTTGCAGAAGTGTCTGTGGTGCTTAGGAGCTTCCCGGAGCAGCGGGGAGGGAATGAGGAAAAGGCTAAAATATATAGTTATAACATGGCGAAGCTCAAATCTCTGGGAAATCCTGCATCCATGGAGGGAGTTGTTGCTGTTGGAACGCAGAAAATGGGAAGTTTATGTAGAAGGGTGCATAATATCACTGCCGTGCCCTGGGCCTTAGGAGAATTTTAAAGCTCCTCTTGTTGTAATGTGTACCCTTGAGGGTGTGTATTACCTGGCTCTTGATTGGTTTGAGTGGGATCTTTTTATTTGTGGCATGCTCTGAAGTGATATGTTACAACAGCAATAAATAATGTCCTTCAGACCTCGTATAGGAGTGGGAGTTTACCAAGAAGCCTGTCGAGCTCCTTAGGGAAAGCAAATTCAGCTTTCAAAATGGTAGTAGGTATATAAAAGTTTTCCATGGTCAAGATTGGATTTGGTTGAAGGAGTTAATCACAGAACTCTGTACATCTGAAGTTCAGCCCAACCTCCACCTACCATATTCCATTGCAGGAGTTAGACGTATGTGCAAATCGGTTGATTTCCCGAACTGGAACCAAAGGGACAGTAATTCCTTTGAAGTTCATGGAATTGCCCTCATTTAAAACTGTACAAATAAAAGAATGCGACCTATGGAAAGCTCTAGGAAAAAAAGCTTTATCATAGATGATGTAGTTGGTGCAACTGCAGTCCAGACACCCCAGTTGTCTTGTTGAGCTTTTTTTCCCCACGAACAGTAGAATTGGGTGCTGATTTATAGTCAGCACAAGCGATCTGAGCACCTCTGCAAACACAGAAGCCTTTCAGTCCTCTCCTCTCTCTCTCTTCCTTTTACTATGCTCCCGTGATTACCCTTTAGCTGCTAATAGTTACTTTCATGCAATGGTTGTTCTCAGGTTTGAACAGCTTTGTGAGCTCTAATAGGATTAGCTTTGTGCTGCCTCCAAGATGCAAACAAATATATGCAGTTCCCCTTTTCCACAAGGAAGAGAAGTTCCTGTTGTTGGCTCTGAGGTCGTGCTGTCGTGAGCCTCAGCCCTTGCAGCACCTCTCCCCACGTTTGGGAGCTGATCTGCAGAAAATGGCTAGAGAAAACTTTGTGCCATGGGCTTGGGAGCTTGAGTATCATCTCAGCTCTGGTCACCTTTGCCTGCTTACTCCTCTGGTTTCATTTAATATCAGGCAGATCATTAGTCTGACCAAGCTGGATTGAGGTTTGGTTTGTTTCCTTTCTCCTTGCCATTAATTTTTATGACAGTAGCATTCATGCATTCTCCCCCTAGAGGAACGAGCAAAATAAAAATGGGATTTGAATTGGAATTAAGGAGAGCCCATATATATTTTAAACAAGAAAAGGTTTTATTTATATTTCAGAAAGAAATTATCTTCATTTAAAGTAACCTCACTGCCTAAGAGAAATGAAATTACCTGGATGTTCTAATGCGATGTTGTGGGCAGCGACTGTGAGCCAGTGAAGTTAAATCAGAAGGCCCACAGCCATGTACTGCAATTTCATTTTGTATAGACAGAACAGAATATATGGGTGTTGTGTCCCCACTATGTCTGATATATGCTTCCATTTTCATACTGTTTTCTGAGAGCACTGAAATTTAGGAGGAAGAGACAATGAGAGAGATTGGGCAGAAATGACTTTTCTTTGATGATAAAGAAGTTCCCTTCAAACTTTGGTCCAAGTCTAGGTTGGCTCATATTTAGTTTGAACCAGTTTGCTTATCTCTAATTAAGATGATTTTTTTTTTTCCTGACTGGCCTTAAGGCCAATGGGGATTTTTTGCAATCTGCACTTTAAATAAGAATTTAATAGTTTACTTCTGGGAAAAAGAGCAAAAGCAAAACTCTGCAACCCTAATGTGACAGATAATAAAGCCAATGTGCAAGATAACAGTATTAAAATTTGATAGGTTAATATCAGCAAGAAGATTGTGATCTTTATGCAGGAAAGCAAAAGTTAAAAGTTCAGCCTCTGCAGCTTTCCATGTTCTGCCTGTAAGGGGCTCCTGCAAATCCATGTGTTGCAGCACAACGTGGGGCAATTTTCCAAGGATTCATATTCATCTATATTTTGGTGCAGGTCTCATCTCTGAGGGGCAGCCACTTGTGAGTCCTCACACCCCTTGGGGAGTCCTCCCTACGAGGCCACAGGGTAACAGCATGTTTGGCTACATGTTTTTGCCACTGGTCATACTTCTTTCTCTCTCTCAAAACTATTTTAAAGCTTAATATGTGTGATCTGGAAACAGGAATTGGGTACAGAGATGTTTCATCTCTGCCAGGCTAAATACAATAATCTTCTACATTCTGCTGGGGGAGGCTCTCTGTGAAGTTCCCTGAAAATCACATGCTTTGTGTAAGTCTGGAATTCCTCCATTAAATGAGAAAGGTGATTGTAGATTTAATTCTAGATTTAGTCATATAAGGAACTGAGAGACCCTTCCTAAATACGCAAAGGGGAAAGATGGAAAATTTTTGTACAATGATTTCTAGTTTTTACTCTTGCTCATATCATAGCTACAGCTCTGGTAAAATCTATAGAGTCCAATAACACTATGGGCTAGCAGTTATTTAGAGGTCATTTGTTTTGATTTAGTTGAAATTATTTCAAGAGGCTGGCTGCATCAATTAAAATTGGAAGCTACAATAATCCTCCTCTAGATTTAAAACTCAGCTAGACTGAACTCTTGACCTCATTGTATCCTGCCTCCATACAACTCTGAAATACTTGCAACTTAAATTGAAATTGCCCTTCTACATAATTAACTTCTGCCTGCAAAAATTTTGCACCTTTGTAACGAAGTTCAGTAGCAGAGCTTTAATGTCATGTTGTGGTTTAATCTCAGAGAAGCAATTACTGTTGCTTGGTTACTAGTGCCATTGCTAGCTCATTTTAAACCAAAAAACTAAGCTAAGAGCACACAGTTTTAAGTTTAAGCCTTAATAGGAGGTAGAAGTCAAGGTTAAGAGTAATTTAAGTAAGTCTTTTGTTTTTATCTGAGTCTTGATGCTTTTGTGTGTCTGTGTAAGTTCGGAAAATATTTTTTGATGGGGTGTCATTTGATACAGTTTTTCCAAATATGCATTCCTCAGTAAAATCCGTGCTGGTGACTAGGGGTGTTCCCAAGTCCCAAGCTGAATAAAAGCACAATAGCTCTGAATTTGAGAGGGAAAAAAAGAAAAGGAATAAAAAAAAAATTAATATGAAAATATATGAATCAAAGTTAATGGAAAGAGCAGCTGATAACCTTGGGAGCAAAAACCGATGGTTTCTACATCCATATCAGTTGTTACTGATTCCTTTTCAGTAGACAAATTTAATAGATTTCAAAGCCTCTGTAATGTGGACTTCAGCAACAGTGACAGAGGATCTGCTGCTCCTGGGTTTGAACAGAAGTGCCCCATTGATTTCACTGGAAATGTTGGCTAAGGACCAAATGCTGCAATCCTTAGGCTTAATAAAGCTATTGGTAATTTGTTGTGTTATATATAAGGGTCAATTTAAAGGTTTCAAATTTATTCTTGCAATAATTAGAAGAATATTAGATTCAGAAGTTATTTTGTGTGGATTATCCTCCTTTTAAATTGTTTTGACAGTTTTCAGTCCTTCATATATTGAGTAGAAACTTGATATGCAAATACGACCCTGTTCCACTCTTGTCAGTCTTCCCTGATGTAAGTGAACAGGTTAACTTGGCCTTTGCTATTTTGCTGGTTTTAAGTGTCCCTGTGGTTAGATAAGGAACTTGTGAATGTTGCAGATGCATAACTAGTTATTCCAATATTCTAAAAGTGTAAAAGATGTCTGCCTCCCCGCTCTTTCACAGAATACAATTTTAATACCAAGGGGATAAAGCATATCTGTCATGCAGAAGGATGTATAATATGAGCGCTAGTAAACTAAAGAAAAACATAAGCCCAGAGGATCGTGCATATGATGAACAAGGCTAGAAAAGAGACAAGATTTGGGCTTATTGCTGCAACTGAAGATGGATGGCATCCTTACATTGCCTTGTACAAAGAATTTTAAATTTCATTTAAAGTTGAAATATTGACCAAGGTAGTGTTCACCTGCTATGGATCTTCTTTGTTCTTCAAGCTGCAGTCATTAGGATATTTAAATTCTTGCATGGATGGCAGAACCTTGTAAACAGAAAGTACTGTGCAGTTTTGTTGAGTTCTTTTGTTTTAAGGATCTGCTTTCTCTCTGTTGCCCCATTCTTTCAAGGACTGGACTTGAGAGTTTAAAGCGGTGTTGTAGCAGAGGTAGACATTGCTGATACCATCAGAAGTTTATCTATACAGTGTTACGTGTATCTAAGTGTTAAGAATTCTTTAACATTTTAAACTGCAGGTGACAAAGAAGATTTTTATAAGCCAATTTCTATAAACCTCTCTGTGAGATTCTGTTTGTGAGCACCGATCTTGTGCGTTACTTCTTACAAAGTGGGTCACTTGCAAATTGGTGGTGTTCAGGTAGGAGGCATCCAAGCTGGGATGGGTTGATGGGCTGTGCCAGTCACACCGGTGTATCCTGACCTTGACAGTGAAGCAGCTGCTTGATGTTAACCAGATCAATTGTCCATGAGGACAGTGTGCAAATGGTAATGACTAAAAGCAGTGTCTTGTACGTGGTGGAAAATAGAAAAGGAGAGGGTGCTTTGGTATGTGAGCTAGATAAACAAAAAGTGTGCAAGCATTTGAAGCTCTCTGGGCTTCGAGATAGAGCTCTGCAAAACAGCAAGCAAGTAGCAATTCACTGTTAAAATTGAAATGCATTTTGCCGGCTTTACTCAGCCCACTAATTGCCCGTGAAAATTCAGGTCTGGTATTTGACACATTAATTACTCAGAAAACATTTACACTAGGGTTTGCAGAAAGGAACAAAGAGAAAATGTAACTGAGAGAATAAAAAGCTGGGGAGAGGGGAGGAGAATTTTAAGTCACGTTTTGATGAATTAATCACACCCGATTCCCTGGGGCCAAATGCTGAGCGCGGTGACGCGTTGTGGAAGGGAGCAGGTCCTCGCTATCAACACCAAAAATAGGGCTGAGGAACAGCAGGTAGACAGCAGGCTTGGACACCTGTGTGTCCACCCGTGCCACGTGTGGTCACCTGCTCCACCAAGGGGCATGGGCCTCTTGGAGAGGCTTCCCAAGAGGATACCATTGGCAAGGTTCCACTCAGCCACCAAGCCCTTGTTGGTCCACCTGTACTGAGGGCTGCAAGGAGAAACCCTCACCAGGGCTTATTCTTCACCTGAGTCTCATCTTTTGATGCTCTCCATGGTCTCTCCAGAGTTGGGTCTTGGTGATACCGATTTCTGAATGTGATTACAGGTATCAGTACAGGGCTTCTTGCCCTGACTCTTGCGAGGTCTCAGGAATCACTGGAAAAAATGGATTACAAATCAGCGGGAGAAAAAGAAACCCCATGATATACTGTGAATTGCACTTCCTTGCAAAACCAAGGCCATTTACATATGAGTAAATAAGAGCTTTGTGGAAATTTCGTCTTTATGAAGCCCCTGAGGAATAAAAATGAAAGTGTATTTTTTTCTCCTGGATTCCATTGATTGTGGTGTAAAGAATATTTATATTGTGTGCCAGAAAGGAGAGGGAGGTTGTTTGCTGTGAAGAGAATTAAGGCATGAGTTACTATTGAAATTAGTACTTTCTATCGACTCAATCCAGTTGTCTCCAATCATTCCAGTTTTACCGAAACATTAAACTACTTTAAAACTTTCATTTTCCCTCTAAAACTAAATTACTTTTGTTTTCTCCAGCAGTAGTGCCACCCCAAGGCAAGCGAGTTACAGTAGAACAAACGTATAAACAACAATCAAGGCATAATTGTTAAATGGGAATAACCCTTGCTCATGCTGATTCTCCCAGCCCAACTCTGTACATGCAGTAGTAGAAACCCCGTCTGCTTCTCAAGGCAGATGTTGGATGCACTTGAGCAGTCCGGGGTTGTCTGGCTCACTGATTACACAGTTTAATCCAAATCTGCTTTATTCTTTCTCTTAAACTAAGATCTTTTTTTTTTTTTTTTTTTTCCTAAAAGATAAATGGAAAAAAATCTGAGAAAAGTAAGAAAACATATGAGTAATCCTTGTATTATCCAAAGCCTTTATTGAAAACTTAAATCTTGTTTTGGATCTTGTTACTTTCTTCACTTTTCTGCTATTAATGTTTCTATCTCTTTCTTGAGCAGAAGTGTGGATTAGGATCCCATTTTTATGGAATGACACGTTCATTTAGGGCAAGACTACTGTGGTCTTTCAAACTCTACTTCATAAAAT
>JAVCKT010035302.1:0-22042 GCA_032273925.1 Rhynchotus rufescens | reverse complement strand
ATGTGCACTTATTAAGGAATATTACGATGTTGTCAATTGAGTAATTTTTATTCTTTTTATTTATTAAAATCTCATGACATGAATAAATAGTGACAGATGTGGTTCTTTGCTTTTAGATATTGATATGAGTTAAAATTGGTTTGCTGTATTATTCCATAGAGCAATATAATAATTTTGCAGCCTCAATATTCATGTACTAATACAGTCATTTCTCAGGAGGAAGTTTTGCTGTGTTAAACAGCATAATTTTAATTAATGTTTTACATGTATGTGCCTTACAGTTAATATTTTTTGATATCAAACAACTGTGACAGGCCATTTTTGCCCACATTGGAGTTATGAAAACTGCTCAATATTAGGAAGTTTCATAAATCTACGTAAGGGATGCAAAACGATTCTGCTATGGGGACATGGTCATAAGTGAAGGGCCATGTGAAGTACCTATTTTCCATACAGACCACATGGATTTTGCAACCATGTGTCACTTGAACAGGTAGTAAACACATAGACTTAAATAGGACTTAAATGGTGTTACTGCAAGGTGTGGAGCTCATTCAGGCTACAGTAACTAAAGTTATTCACTTCATTTAGATGTTTTAGCCTGAATTGTAGTTCTTGTGAATGCTTTGTTTGACATCCTTGGACCTGACCACAGAATGGCTGCGTATGGAAAGGACCTTGTCTAGACCAGAGAACAGGGATGCATCTTTTAGATTGACTGCCTTTTCTATGACAGGAAACTGGTCCCTCAGACTTTTGCATCTCTCTAAGAGACGCACTTAACAGTGCATTTCTCTTTTACTTTAAACGTAAACCAGTTCTTTACAGAATATATGCATTAAACAGATTTAAATTCTGTAGGTAGACTGGTATCTAAAGCTAAATTTGGAAGTCCTAGTGCACAAAGGAGTGTGAATCTACCCCCAAATGGGGAGATGCTGTGCACTTTCCATCTCAGCTGGAGATGTGTGGCAGCTGCTCAGCACCGTGTGACACAAACTGACTACAGGCAGCGTGGGCATTTCAGAGGCAGCTTTAACGTGGCAGAGCCACAAGGTGAATTAGTCTTGTTTCGCGCTCATGTCACCGTCGAGAGATGCCACCTGAGCTGGGCTGCTTTAGGCTGGTGCAGGTGTAGCAGCCCCAGGCTACAAGCATCCCCATGCAGCTGTTAAATGGGAAAGGGGGAAAAAGAAAGTGGAGGTGCTGTGTGCAGCTCAGCGAGGAGTTGAGAGCTCCCAAGCCAGGCGCTGGGAGCTGCTACATCTCCAACGATGGATGCAGACAAGGCAGGCGGGAGGTTTGGGGTGCTCACCCTCTTTGGAGCTGCAAGCCCTGTAGCTGCAGGGCCAAAATGTCCATCTTCTCTCCGTAACAGCAATGGGAAATATGAGTCAGACTGCTCTTTCAAAGAAAATTGGAAATATTCCTATTGAACGACCCATGAGCCAAAGACCTGCCTCACTTTACCATGGCAAAGTCTGGCCCCACATTGGACGTCTCGTCTTGCCATCTCCCAAGCGTTGTCCTCCTTGTGGAGAATCAGGGTCTACCCCAATAGCTAAGCGTGCACTGAAGCCACGTCGAGCAGGGCACGTAGCCCTGCTGCCACATTGCTGGGACCGTCAGCACGGGCAAGGACCAGCTTTTCTTCACTTGGAGGAGCCCTGGTTGAAAGGCTCAGAAGGAGGATATTCTGAGGGGAAAATGTTGTCTTTTTAGTAAAAGACAGAAAAATAGAGGTGTTATCGAAAATTTTATGTTTTAAATGAGCATTGTCATACTGTATAAAGGCTTCTTCAAATGGCTTTTATCTCTGCAGGTTTTTTAACATATTTTAAAGTTTTCAAAAGCTGGATTTAAAAAAAAAAACTTTAATAACATTCCATTTTGTTAAAAACCATGTACACTCCAATAATATTTAAAAATTCATTTAAATGTCAACAGCACCTTTGATAAATATGTTATGAAAAAGGCAGCAGAAATAAGAAATTACTAAAGTGAAAAAAAAAACAGCATTATGGAGGAAAGGACGTGAACCGATTTTTTTCTTTGTTTTCTTTTTTCTTCATCTGTCTCAAGTTTGGAGCCAGGCATGCATTTTATTGAGCAAATTTGGAATACAGAATTTTACCCAGGGAATATTTTGCTAACTTTAAATAAGATAATTATCAAAAGATTATAAATTGATATCTTTTTTTCTGGCTTCGCTACTAACATTCTAAGAGATGGCTATTATTTATTTCATTATAAATAAGTGATTGCCATATTAAGACAGCTGTTAAAATAACTGATGATGAATATGAAATGATGGAACGGTGAGTTAATTTTATAGTAGTTGTACTGATTTCTGACTTGTCCCTTCCACATATTTCATTTAATATGTATTCGTCAGGCAAAGTACCTCTCAGTGTTGCAATGCTGAAGAGTTTTCACTTGTAAGATGACAGATTCTTGATGGGAAGAGAAAGGAAAAATCACATTTCCCAATGAGAAGGCAAGCAGATAGAGTGAGCTGTCCTAGCAGCTTTCCAGGACTTTTCAAGACTTCAGCACTGAGTAACCACGTGCTTCCTCGCATGGTCTCCTGGCTTGCTGTCATGCAACCATGTCGTGGATAGGATATTGTACGTGTGATCTTCTCAAGACTAACAGCAGCAGCTTTTTGCAAGTAGTTTCTAATTCCCATCTCTACAGGCAGTACATTTGGGAGGGTGTTTGGATGTTCTGGAAGGAGATTTTTAGCTGTGGAGAGAAGCAGCAGCAGCAGCTGGTGGTGAGAAGCCAGGAATGAGTGGGACAGTGCAGACATGGAGATAAGCACTGTGCAAATCAGTGCATTTACTCATGCATGTTCATCCCATGACTGTTCCTCAGGCTTGCAAAGGCTGGGAGGCTGGTAAGGACGGGCGCCTCGATGGACCTGCGAGAGAAGAGGGGCTCTTCTCTAAAGAGAGGTCATTTTAAGCAAGCATCTTTGTGGGATGCAGTGAAGCTTTGACCGAACCAGGACATCAGTGGCATTGGAAGTGTGAATAGTACCACTGCGCCAGGAAGCTTTAGCCTATTTAATTGTGTGCCAGCTGGTCTGTTACCTGCCCAGTCCAGTAAGGAAGGGCAGGGTGGAACTGGAGGGTATGGTTGGCTGACTGAAAGGAAGAGCCAGGAGAGTAAAGAGGTTTTCAGCTGCATGAACCAGTTTACAGAGATGGGAACAGTATTGCTGTAGCAGTGTAGCACTGCCTCTATGGCATCTAAGGAAAGGAGAATGAACAGTGTAACCTTTCCTATGATGGAGAGTGTGGAAAAATTAGATTTGAAAATGCTGCTCTCAAGGAACCTGTTTTTGTTTTACCAATTGTTTTACTGTTTTTCATACCAGGTGGCCCATCAGAATTTCTGTGAGTATCCTGCCCTGTTCAGTTGTATTCAGATACAGGTTTTGCATACGTGAAAGTTAAAGATACCTTTGCAATTTTTCTAGTTTTCCAGAATAGGAGAAGGAGGAGGGCAGTTATCAATGCCAGTCTCCTGCTGAAGATGTGTAAATACGAAGCAAGGTTTTGTCCTGCCATTGTTACCCTATTGTTTACCATGCCAAGCTGATGCTGCTGGTGGTGTGCTGATTCACGGCTTGTTGTGTAGTTCCTGGTAAGTGTAACTTCGAGTATATTTTAGGGGTTGGCAGTTTCACCGTACTGCAGGTTCCAACAAATTCACTGGGTAGCTGAAAGCCTGGTGGTCTTTCAGACATCCCTACAAAATTGTCTTGCCTGTCTTCCTCACTGCGCAGGGGGAGCAGAACAAGCATGATGGCAGCTTCTTCTGTCCTTTTCTCTTTGATTTTCCTGCAGTTCGACCTTTTTTTTTTTTTGTCATGCCTTCAATACTGCTGAAAGTATCACTATTCCTCTACCTTCTGCCTTTTTATACTTAGTTAGTAGCTCTGTCGGCGAGATGAAGACTTTCTTAGTTACGGGGCCATCTCTGTAAGAAGCGCTCAGTGCTTGTTTCTGATAGAGAGAGAAAAAAATGGTGGGTGTCTTTGAATCTATATGCTTTTATTAAAAAAAGCATGTCTTTTATTAAAATGGTTGCATTTTATTAAAAAGCATGTAAACAAGTAAAAAAGAATGGTAAAGCATAATTCTTAATTTCAAAAGAATGCCATTTCCATCATTTATTTGCTCTGCCATTTTGTTTCATTGCTTTTTGATTACTTCTTTGGAAGCAGTTGTCTCAGGAAGGAAATAATCGCGTTTTACCTTCTACCACCCAAAACGCTTTGGGGTAGTATATGGCACAAGGAATGCATACTGGCAGACAAAGCACCTTTCTTTGTAAATTATTTTAAACATGCCTCACCAACAGTTGTTGTTTTTAGAACCGAAGAGGATGAATGGCATCTGTATACCAGCCACTGGGGATGGCTTCCACTTGCTCCAGTATGATTTTTATGTCCTTTTAGCAGGGAATGGATTAGTGACTGGATAAGAACTGCAGTTGACATGGTAAGGTTAGACGTACCAACAAAAATCCAAGGCCACCTAAGCTCTTGTGCTGAGTGAAAAATAACCTATTTTATTACTCTCCTGGAATCAGACTAAAATAAGGCTAGTAATAAACAACTTCTGTGCTGTTAGCAGGGTGCTTTAACATGCAGGTGGTTTGGAACAGAAGTGAGTGCCTTAAGCATTGTTTTATGGTGTTATGCATTTCAGACTGAAAAATGGCCACAAGCTTTATTACTTTAATATTAACACTTTTTCATTACTCTCCCTTTTGCAAAGTGCTGTATTCATCCGTTATAAAGTGGCTATTTATTTTCCTGTTCACCTGCTGCTTTTCACAGTGGGAAAAGGGACAGGCAGGTGGGTAGCAGGAGGGACACTTGGGGACATAGTGGCACTGCATCTGTTCACAGTTGAAGCCAAATCTAGCGCTGTCGCCCAATAACCTGTTGCACAAAAAAAAAAAAAAAGGAGGTATGGAGACACTGAGCCACTCAGTCACTTCTGTATCAGGATTGCACTGCTAGGACAGTGCCTCCTGGAGGGATTGGCTTGATTGGAGTGTGTGCGTCTGTCTCCACCTCTCCCTGTTCAAGCACTGCCCTGTCATGGCCACGGTGACATCCCCAGATGGTTGAGACGTCACTGCAGTTTGCATTGAGCTTGAGCAGCTCTGTCTCACCTAGTAGCTCAGGCACAGCCTCCTTCAGTTGCCTCTTTCTCTCCATGCTGTTACGATGTGGGCCTGGCTTACCTCCTTCCAAAAGCTTTTGATGGATTAATCACAAAATAGAATCACGGAATAGCTGGGTTTAGAAGAGACCTTGAGGGATCATCCGTTCCAACCTTCTACTCACGCAGGGTCAGCAGGTTGCCCAGGATCATGTGAAGTTGGATTTTGAATCCCTCCAAGATGGACACTCCACAACATCTTTGGGCATCCTGTTCCAGTGTTCAACCACTTTCACAGCAAAGTTTTTTCTTGGGTATAAGCAAAGTTTCTTGGGTTTCAGTTTGTGCCCATTGCTTCTTGCCCTGGCACTGGGCATCACTGAGGTGGGCTGACTCTGTTTCCCTTATACCCTCTCATCTGGTCTTGAGATAATGCCCCTGAACCTTTTCTTCTCCAGGCTGAACAGTTCCAGCTTTCTCAACCTCTACTCATGTCAGAGGTGCTCCAAGGTCCCTTGGAGATGATATCTGAGGGCTGTAGTCACTGTGGACAGATGTGGCATGGTGATACCCGGTGAGATATGGGCAGTAGATATGGGAACTTGAAGGGCACTGAGGGCTTGGGAAGGAGGAGGATGAGCATGCAGCAGGGGACAGACAGAAGGGTGAGTGAGGGAGTGCCTTAAAATTAGGAAACAAATATTAGAAACCTGTGTTCAGTTTAGCATAGAACTTGACCTACTTTCTCCTGCAGTTCAGAAGAACAGAGTAAGGATTTAAAAGGAAAACCATCCTTCAATTCCCTTTCCCATTCTAAATACATCAAGTTAAGTTTATCTCAGTGTCAGTACTAACTGTAACCAGAGTTAAATTTGCCTTCCCATTGCTCTGCTTGGTTTTTACTTTTCAACATGCCCTAGTAAAATAAATCATGTCCCACTTACCTTTAAATTCCATTATCATGACCTAACTTAATTTGCTATAAATTATTTCTACCTGAGCTCCTTCGATTGTGAACTTGCAACCTCCAGTGTCTTGCTCACTGGATCATTGCCCAGCTAATCAAGTTCTTTTTTTTCCATCACAACTCCTGCTTTTTCTACCAGCTAGCTCCGCCAAAGTCAACTTGGCTATATAACCTCCACGGGGACACACACATAGCTGATATATTCTTGCCTTTAAAATAAGGAGTTTATTGAACTGAGTACGAGGCTCTTCCCGTTGTGCTCTGGCACCGCTAATAAAGATGTCTTTTCCTTTAGAGCAAGAGTGACCTCCGTGGTTTGTTCTCATCTTGGAGGCAGCCATTGCAACGCTTCTTTTTGCTATCCAGGAGCTTTTCTTTTCTCCTTGGGACGAATGACTGACTGACTGGAAAATCTCTGCTCGCTCAATATCGAGCTGCAGCGCCTTGGTTTTTCGTACGGCAAGACCTGATGACTGATGAAGACTGGTGTTTATTTCCACCGAGAAATGCCGATCCATTTTTCTTTAGAGCTGTTCCTATTATTTAGGACTTGTTGATAAACAACTTTTATTTCAGACCTCCAAACGTTTAAGTCATGCCTCTCGACAAGCTGCTAAATTGCAACCAGGCTAATTATTTTGCTGAAAAAGGGCTAGAGACCCTTTGTAGAATTTCTGTCTCCTACATCAAGCTGTAATATCAACTTGCTATGATTACGTGTCCTCAGAAGAGGAACTTATACTGTTAGCTTTATCTGGCTTTGGAAAAATGCTGTATGACTTCAGAAAAATAAAAGGGCTTTACCTGACTTCTTGAGAGACTTTTGATACAATCCAGAGCGGTCATTTAAAAATGCTGATTGTTGCATAGGTGAAACATGTGTAATTAGGAAAGTCATTTAACGGCAGCTGAGAGCCAGCTCACCAGTGTCTTAAGGGCCAGCCAGTGCTTCTAATCTTCATTTGGCATCAGGTGGTAACATCCAGCTGCTTCTGATGAGCAGCACAGCAGTACCTTTCACTTCAGCCTTTCTTTTGAAAATATGTGCAATTCCTGCATGCAAAGTGCCAGTGTCTAGATCCAAGTAGAGTGGTTTCTTCCTGGAAAATGGATTTTAACTGTTATGCTGGACTTTAATGGAACTAAGTTTTCAAAGCCCCTTGGAGGCAACCCAGCACCTTCTGTTGCTCACCTTGGGCACACAGCAGTCTCCTGGGCTCTGACATGCTTTAGACTGACCTAAATTACTGGGCGCAATACGGGGATTACTGGTAAAATGAAACGTCATGCAATAGGCAAGGGGTCAGATTAGATGATCTAATGGTTCCATCTGGCCCTAAACTCTTAATTAGGGAAGAGCTGCCAGCACGATATGGTATTAAAGCTTTCCACTACTAGATCTCACTTGTCTGGGAGAACCTCAGTTGACACTGAGCTGCAGAGGTTGTGTTTGTGCTTCCTTTTTCTTGTGCACTAATGCTGACCGCAGCCATCAGAGCTGAAGTGACTGCTAGATCTTGATGGGAAACTGCTCATCTTGTTTTCACAGAAGTAGAAAAGCTCCATATCCAATTCCTCCAGACATTCCTCCATGTTCAGCTTTTACAGGTATAATGATATTTAAATATAGAAATAAAATCTATTATTATCCAGGTACTGTGGTATACATTGAAAGAGAAAAGACACATTTCTCTAGCAAGCTGATGAAGAAGAAATGACAGTTATTTAAAGGTGCTCATAGACTAAAATGTAAAAAGCTGAATGTAGTCTTATTGGTATGTGGTTTGACACAAACCATAGAAAACATTTATGACACCTTTGCTCAATATCTCCAAAGAAACAGAAAATATATGTATATGTGGGTTGTAGATGTACTTCTTGCTTTTTCAGCAGTCCAGGTGCTAATGTGCAAGTTTCGTAACCATTAACCTAGCCGAAACAGCACCACTGCTCAGCATGTTTCTCTAGCAACATGTAGTTGCTTTAGTAACTTGTAGTTAACTCCGCGTGGCCCTTAGTTATTCCAGAAGATCATTTTGATATCTTCTCAAAATTGTTTAATTGTAGTTGCTTAATTAGTCTATACTTCACCTTGGTTTTCCTATTTTCTGAAACTCATTGTTACTTCACTATTGTAATTTCTATGATAGAAACTTGGGATCCTGAGCCTTCAGTTCAGTTTTAGAGCTTTAAGTGGGAAATTTCAAGCTCAATAGATTACTTTAAAAACGTAACACACTATGTTTGGGGTTTTTTTTGCCTTTATTTTAATCGGACACTTACTTTTGAATGCCTCTTGTCCCTTAAAGGTCCTGTTATTCTACTGCTAGCACTGGGAGATGAATTAATAATTGCTGAGATACTCTCCTAAAGTGCCATCCCTGATTGTTATATGAGCTTGTGGTTTCCTTCCCTCCTTTCAGGCTTTTTCTTACACAGTAATTGCCTTGGGAGTATGTTCCTTTTCTTTGTGGTCTCATCTTGTGGATATTAATCAGATTCTTTCATTTCAACAGTAAGTTCTCCTGGTCTGGCTTCTTTCCTTCCAAATTCCTTGTGTTGTGGATTACCACTCTGTGAATATGTCACTGTGCACTCCTCTATGGGAAGGATCAGCCTTGGCTGATTGACATGGATAATGTCACCCCAGGTAACAGCAAGAGTAAGTAAAATACATATAAGTATCTAAGTAGATACTAAAGTGCTACCTGGTGCACTTTATGCTCACATATGGATTTCTGTGAGAAAGGTCTAACCCAAGGGATGGCCTAATTTGCCGTCACCCCTAGTAGTTTCTGGAGAGCTCATCTGTGGAAAGGATCAGGTGGCAGAAGCAGCTTTCAGCCATGCTGTGCTTCATTTCCTTCTCCCTTCCCCATCTCACTTTGGAGTCTGTAACAGAGAGCTTATTCTTTGCATGACTCCCCAGTGCCAAGGTATCTTCAGACAGCAGCTGTCTTGTTGGTTGCTTCGTGCAACCACAGCCGACTTTACAAAGCTGTTAACATGTTCCTTTCTGAACGCTCCCTTCAGGTTTGCAAGCTTATTTCTGCCTTGCTGGCTCTATTACAGCACAGCTTCCCAAGCCTAATTACAGTGATGCCTTTTCTGTCTTCCCACTGTCTTGTAAAGTTGCAGGAGCATTGGGATGAACCTGAAATGAGCCTGGAGGAAAAAGCATGCAGAGCCAAATAAATGCCTTCAAAAGCAACAGGGCAGTCTGGATCTTGCTTATTGTCTGCAGGGTGGTATCTCAGAGGCCTCGTAGGTTGTGATAATGGATTTCCTTTTGCAGGGTATTAGATTTACAATTTGCAAAATAAGAATAAGATATTCATTTGGGCAAGGACACCATCTGCAGTCACCAGATGCAGTTATCAAGATTAAATTGCAAGACTTGTCACTGATTATGCTGATAATCATTGAGGTGATCAGTGTAATTATCTTGAGATCAAGAAGGCATTTTCTGTATGATATGCTATTGCAGAATTAAGTTGAAGGAGCATCCATCATTAGCAACTGCCTAGAGCTAGGATGCAACTCAGATCACTGGTCTTTTCCACCTTGATGGTTTTTTTTTTTTAAATATGGTAGAAAAACAGATAGTCAAATATTTTGAAATTGACCTTTTTTGTTGAAAACATCTTCTATTGGATTCTGTTGGATTTGATCAAAACCTACTATATTGCTTGGTCGTGAAACTCTCCAGTGCATTAAGCTCATAACCAGACTTTAGTGGGGTTCTCATTACCTGAGGAAGGCAAAGTGTTTCCAATTCAGGTTATTTTAACCTATATATATATATATATTCTATATATATATAGGTTAAAATATATATTCTATATATATATATATACACATATATTTAACTAATGTAAACCATCTCAGGATTGACTTTACTGCTGCTGCAGAGGCTTTTACTGGCTGAGACTTGGTAGAATATGATTCCAGACTCTAAAAATGGTTCTGACTCTAATGCACACTAATAATTAAACTAGAAACAAAAGAGATAGCTTTGGGGAACTCTTTAAAGTCAGTCTACAGACAGTCGTTTGTCAGTGGCAGAGCATTTCCCTCTAGCACCTGTAATATGTTTTTTCATGTGCTTATATAGTGATAAAATAATTGAGGATATGCTTGCAGAAGAATGGCTGGTGTGCTTTGAGCCTTTTTTCAGTCTTGTATAGATTGACAACCTGATTTATTGCAAACATAATGTGTTCAGAGGATGATATTTAGCTTCTATCTTTTGCTT
Organism: Rhynchotus rufescens; assembly: GCA_032273925.1. Lineage (NCBI taxonomy): Eukaryota > Metazoa > Chordata > Aves > Tinamiformes > Tinamidae > Rhynchotus > Rhynchotus rufescens. The sequence continues at coordinate 11,637 of JAVCKT010035302.1, read as the reverse complement.
CTCACTTTTAATTCCTTCACATTTCCATTGCTTATGTGTACGTAATGTTTGGGTTCTTTTTCAAATAGCGTAGCTACACATACAAACTGTTGTTTGCCTTTTGCAGCAGAGTGTATGGCTTAGGGAAGGGATGGGAGCCTTTTGTAGTCTAAATCATAGAAAGAGGATGCAGGAAAGAAAAACAAGCAATAGTGACAGTGGAAGACAGGAAAAGAATAAAATGATATTGAGTTTCTGCCAGGACTTCAAAGGAAGAGGTCTAAGCTCTTCCTTTAATTTCCATCAAGTGTTTCCAGTTCTATTTGAAGGCATGTGTTGCCACAGGAGACTTCCAAGAGCAGAGCATCATCGGAAATAAAGGAAATAATTGCTAATATTCTTTTGTCATGAAGCTGCTCTTACATATGCTAGGCCTCACACAATTATTTATCACTTGAGAGTTATAAAATGATTTCTGACTTGATATGAAAAAGGAGAAAAGTCAAATACATTTTTTGACATAAACCAAACCCATCAATCTTAAAGTGCTGATTCATTTGCCCACACAGTATAATTAAGCAAGCTGTTAATGTATAATAAGGAGTGATACATTCAGTGATCTCACAATCAGAAAGTAATTATAGCTTAAAATGTTCATTTGGCTCTCCTTAACCATTTTATTACTCTATAATCATTAAGAAAAGTATTAATAGCTGTCGGATGTGTAAATTTTTACCTATACAATTGCTTTGGTAGCTAGAAGTGTTTTGCCGTGAACAATTGTCAAGAGGATGCCTATAGATAAAGGTTTTGGAGAAGAAAATATCCACTGGCATTCTGGATCCTGTCTTAAAGGAGAATATTGTAGTTTGAGTATATTTGGCGTTTCATTAGATAATGAATCCATTATGTAATTGAAGTTCAGGCTCACACTGATTAATCATGGCATGTCTATTATTCACTGAATCAGTGATCTTCTGAACTCTTTTTTTTTTTTTCCCACTTCATTTATTGTTGGCTTCTGTTAATTTCTTTCCTTGCTGCTTTAGGATTTCATCCTGCCCTGTTCTCTGGCCACTGCCAGAGACATTCGTCGGGGGATTTCAGTCACTGGCACCGTGCAAGCAGCTCTTGGCATCTCTGCAGCTTGGTGCTTTATGGTGTTTTCAGTACCTGCCTTCAAGGTGGCTCTGCTCCACAGTGGCCACCCAGCTGCACAGTGTTTGAGGAGAGCCAGGGAGAGGTGCTGGAAAGATGGAAGCTGCTAGCACCCTGGGTCCAGAGCATCAAGACCAGGAGCTTGTTTATGCACTTTTTATGCATTATTTACTCCTTGAGGGTGTCTCGAGACCGCAGAAAGGTCCATGCCATCCAGCCCTGAGTCTCTGTGCAGCTGGTGAGATTGCACTTTGCTGCAGTACATCCCACGGTGGCTGCCTCTGATAGCAGACAGGCTGTGGGCTTTTTAAAGAATTTCAAATTAATTTGTCTGGAGGAATTCACTTGATAGCCATGAAGTTTGCAGTTCTGTTCTGAGCAGATAGCACTGAGATAAAAAGCAATTGCTGTGTTTTCCTTTGAATCCTGCTGCTTTTCCTCAGCTGCAGCTTGCAGGTATCATCACTTACAGGCTCGGTGGCTTGGTGCCTGCTCAGTCGGAGGCTCTAAGGCAGCCACACTGTTGTGGTGTAGTTTTAGTTTATCTTTTGTACACTGGAAGTGGGGAGGAAAAACAGGTTTTTTTGTTTGTTTGGTTGTTTTTTTTTTTTTTTTTAATGTGAATTACTGCTATACTGATACTGTCACTTTTGAACAGTTGTTGTTAGTGAGGTACAATCCTGGAATAGGTTTAGACTAATACCTGGAGGAAAGAGTTTGAGCATTTCTGTGTTGATTCTCTTGTGCTCTTTGTGGTTCGGTTCTGGCTGTCGTGCAGCAAGCGTTGGAAGAACGTGGAGGGTGGGAGATCACAGAGGCTTTTCTTCTCATTGTACCTGGACCTTGTTGGCACCGTGCTGCTTACAGTGCTCGCAGAGCAGCTTTCTTGGAGCCGTGTGCTTTCATTTGTGTATTAATCATGGTTTAGGGCAGGTCAAGGATGAGACTAAATGGAAATCATTATTTCCATGATATCTTCCCCATTTGAATTCTTCATAGACATGCATTTGCAGTTGCTTGGGAGTAGAGGTGGCTTCTGCATAAATTGTCCTGTCCTCTGTCCCCAGTGAAGGGGATGGAGGGAAGCACTTGTGAATTTTAGCCTCCCAGCATTACGAATTTTGTCTTCAAGAGAGCTGAAGGAAAGCAATCTATTAAAAATAGTTAATCCATTTTCTATTTCAGAGGGTAATTTGCTAGAATGAATTTAAAACAAATGTATTCAATATAGCCAAGTTAAGACCTATTTTAATAGAGAAGCAGGAGATCAGATTTATCAGTGAACATGCCTTTTTTATCTATCAAGATAGTGAATGTCTTTAATAATAATGGCAGAGCTTTCAAAACTGTAAAACATGTCAGTAATTAACTAAGTCAGATAAAACAATGATTGTGTTACAATGTTCTCTTTTAATGGATTCCTAGTTTAAAAATTTTAGTATATAAAAAGAGAGCCCATTTTAGAGTGGTGGTGTTGTTGTTGCATAGACTTTCTTATATTCCATATCAAAATCAGACACTGCAGTTTGCGAGACAGTTCTTAAGTCTAAATGTCTAGAGTTTTCTTGGACTAGACTTGACAAGTCAAGCTGTTGGGTTTTGTGTGTTTCTGTTGTTTGTTTGTTTGCTTTAGGGCTTCATTGAAGGCTTACTGGGTGTGCAGCTGAGAGTATGGTTTCAAAACAGTTGCATTGCCCTCAGAAACATGAGGACAGTTCTCTAATCTTGGCAACTTGAGTAACCACAAATACAAACTGTGGGCCCAATGCTGAGTGTCTCTGGTTAGCTATGGCCCCCTGGACAGCCCTGGAGTGACAGAAGCAGGCTGTTTCCTCAAAGGATTCACTTTGAAAGCATGGACAGAGCCTATTCCAATACTTAATGCTATTGATAAGGTAAATGGATCTGGAACTGCCTAGTTTCCTCTGCAGCGTGGTGCATGTGCCACCCCACACTGTGTGCATGTGCCAAGAGGATGGTGGCCTTGCACAAATGCCAGGGAAGACACAATATAGCTTAGGGAGTCTGCACAGATGGTCATGCATGAGATAGAGATGTCTCTTGGCATAAGAGATCAGCAGCAAAAGTGGCTTGTAGCCAGGCGTTCAGACCCAAGGAGTCGCGTAAAAATCTACTGGGTGTTGAAATACCTTTCACACTGGTGCCTTCAGACTTGGCCTCCCAAGACTTGATTGATCTCCCTACCCCTGCACCTCATCACCTTTCCCAAGGATCCCAGGGCTAATGCAATTGCGCCTAGAATCCCTCATGTTTTGGGGACATTGCTGCCGTCCATCTGCAGAGCACTTTACCTTCATCTCTGCCTCTTTGCAACTCCTTTTGTGGCACTGCAATGTTTGCCTTGTGCTCTAGGTCTTCTGTGTTCGTACTTGTATTTCAGAAATGCAAAGTGACTTTTCATGCCATGCAGGTTGTCTGTGCTTTTAGCATTGCTCTTATTTCCCTTTGCCTTCAATTAGTATTTAAATTATTTTTCATTGTTATTTTAATTTATAATTTTCTAATTCATTCATACTTTTTTAAAATCAGTCTTCCATTGCTTTCTCTGTAGTCTTCTACCCACCTGGATGCCACCTTGTGCCACATGCTCTAAGTATGACTGCTTGAGCAAGAAGGTTGGACTAGATGATCGCTAGAGGTCCCTTCCAACCTTGAATAGTCTGTGATTCTGTGATCTGCTATGTATCTTTGTCTTTATTCCAGCCTCTGCTACCCTCTTCTGTATTTAGTGTATTCCTGATGGAGAAGATTTGGTAAGTGACCAAGAAGCTGCAAATCTTTGACCATTACAAAAGATCAGATTCTAGTTCAGTTTTGTTTAAGTTGGTAGAACAACAGTGCCTCCAAGACACCCTCAGTATGAATTTAGTGGCAGAATTCAAACCACTCAAGCCAAGGTATCTCTTGGATGAGACAGTCTGATTATGGAAGTAAACAAAGCTCCGCTTTCCCTGACTGATGCTCTATCCCATTGGATTGCTTCCAGATAATTTTGCTGAGAAGTTGTTGCATTTTATTCCTGCTCAGCTAATACATTTGTTGGCTGAATTATTAATTAGAGTTTTCAACTCATATTTGTGCTTTCTAGCAACTTAAAACATCAACCATTTACTTTGTTTTCCTCTTTTGAAGAGCCATTGCTTCATTAAACACCTCATTGCTCAATCTGTAATGCACCATCCTACTTTCTCCACTCTGGATGCATTACTACATTGAAGGAGAAGGACTTCATTTGTCTTTGGTGGGATGAAGATGTTTCACATCATCTTTTGTGCATGAGGCCTCTTTGATACAGTAATATGCAAAAACACTCTTAATGATTTGGGATTTGTTTTCTTTCTCTGAGTAGGATGTTTGTAAATTTTTTTTAAGCCTATCCTGAAATGAAAATAGCTCTTGGCCCTCACACGATGTTGAGCCAAGTGTGATGGTTCTTGTTTTACAGAATTAACCTGAAACTACTGCAGGTCTTTGCAAAGCATCCTCCAAGTCCTTTGGGTTGAGTCCCTGTCTTCAATATGATTCCAGTATTGCTAGTGAAAACACTTGGTGCGTAAGTAGTAGGTGGTGAGGATGTGTTGGTGACACTGTCGTGCTTGATGATGCCGTGGGTAACTTACCCGGTCTTACCTGTAGTTCGGTACAGTCGTGAGATACATAAACACGAGGGGGCAAAACAATCTATGGCTATTTTTGCAGGGCTCAGGCCTTGGTGCTGCCAGAGGGAGAGCAGATTGCCAGCATGGAGCTGCCAGAGTGAGCAGCTGCCAGCTCCAGCTTGGCCCCAAAACGGGCTGCACATTTTAGCGAGTACTTAGCACTTTGGGGCAGGCTGGAAAAAACAACTTCTGTGGCTTGCTTCTTCCCCAACAGATTTCTTTCCGTGCTGATCTGAAGACTATGCACCACAGTGACCAGAGGGTTTTAGGGAGGCTTGGCAAGGATACCCCAGGGCAACAGTCAACCACGTTTGCAGGAGAGTGTATGGGCGAGATGCTGCTTCATCTCCTTTCCTCAAAGTGAACTCTTCATAATTTCCTCACTCGACTTCAGGACGATTTTACATTTTCTGTTATAAGCTACTACAAAAGAGGAATAGCTAACAAGTTTTTATTTTTGGCTTTAGAATAGAAGATCGTGGTTTCCCTTTTATGGAGTCCAGGTGCAAACTTTCTGTTTAGGTGACAGGCGGTCTCTGTCTTGATCAGGAGTGTTGATGCAGAAGTTGATAGTGGAAGTTTTTCGGACTCTTGTCCTTCCCCAATGACAAGAGCAATAGGATATTTGTACATAATATACTTGCTATCAGGATTTTGTTTTGTTTCATTTTTGATGGGACAACTGACGTAGCAAGCATCAGCAAAAATGTTAAATAAAACTTAACGCCATGAGTCCAAAATACTCCATAACAGACCAGATCCATGGTGCCTGAATATGCCACGAACTGCAGTTAGTGCACAAGTTCTGCAGGCAAGAATGATTGTGATACAGTTTGGTCTTTTTTTCCTGTGTGCTCACAACTGTCCTCCCTGCAGGGATTGTGCTGTTCAGTGGACTCACTGTGATCTTGAGAAAAAATTCATTTATATGTAAATACAACCTGAAAGCTGTAAATATCAAAGCTGCAACAGAGGCAGAGGGCATGTACGTGGAAACAAATGGGCCTGTTGTAGTTAGAAATTCATAGTTTACCATAACAGGGGAAAAAATAAATGAGATTGTCTTTGAAACCATGTAGGTCAGCATTTCAGACTTCTGTATTTGTGTTGCAATTAAAGGAGAAAGCAGAAAAGCTTCTGGATATTTACTATTTTTAAGCCAACATGAGAGAGGAAAAACAGAAACAATGATTTTCCTCTGTTCTATTAGCATATCATATGCCATGAAAGAGATATTTTGTTCTGCTCATAGTGGTCATGAGGTTTATTTGGTTTTCAGATTTGACATTCTAGTATTTGCGTGCTTCTTTTTGTTAAATGAGTAGAAAAAAATTCAAGAAAACTGATTTCTGTGAGTCTTGCAGCAGTCTCTAGCAATGAGCTGCAAGAAATACAATATTCACAAGCAAGGAGTTTATGGATTTTTGTGATGTCTTCTAGCAATATTTAGTTTGTTTGTTAAAGATAAGTATAGGTAAAACACCACAAATACCTGATTAGTTGCCATTGTTGTTGGAGATTGAACTCTAACTCCTATTAAAGCATCTTCTACTCCAGTAAAGGAAAAGGTAATTCACTTTTATGGCTGTTGTTTTAGGGAGAGGAAAAAAAAAAAGAGAGAGAGAGAGGGGGGAAAAAAAGAACTAACTCCTAAAAAGTATTAAAGCCCAAATTACTGCAATTTGGAGTAAGTGCAGTCTATCCTCTTAAAAATCTGCTGGGGATTTATATACTAAATGTAGATTAATGCTAATAGGAGCTACCTGACTAAAACCTCTAGTGCACTGATTGTGATGATGGGATAATACATCATTCAGCGGTTCCTCTCATTTTGCCTACTTTATTTTAATGGAAAGAAAATAGGGATCACAGTTTATAGTATACGGAATTGTCTTCTCTTTTCCATAGGTGCGCTTTTAAAGAGCCCTGACCATGAGGAAACGTGCACGGTAGGCCGTTTCTCCTAATCTCACCCAAGAAAATGAAGCCACGTTCCAGCTTGGCGGAGCCTTTTCCCACCACGGTTGGCTGAATGAAACGTGGTCGTGTGATTATGCTGACAGCCCAGCATGCATTTGGTAGACCTGTGGTTAACTCGCTCCCTCTCCATGTGTCTGCTCCTACAAAGTTTTGTCCTCATGATACTGTGCTTTCATTCTGCCAGTATGTGCCCCAAAGGCTGCCTGTGTTCTCACTCGGGAGGTTTGAATGTCAGCTGTAGCAATGCAAACCTCAAGGAAATACCCAGAGATCTTCCCTCAGAAACAGTGTTGCTGTACTTGGACTCCAATCAGATAACCTCTATCCCAAATGAAATTTTTAAGGACTTGCACCAACTGAGAGTCCTCAATTTGTCAAAAAACGGGATTGAATTTATAGATGAACATGCCTTTAAAGGGGTGGCGGAAACCTTGCAGACTCTGGATTTGTCCGACAACCGGATCCAAAGCGTGCACAAAAACGCCTTCAACAACTTAAAGGCCCGAGCCAGAATCGCCAACAACCCCTGGCACTGTGACTGCACCCTGCAGCAGGTGTTGAGGAGCATGGCCTCCAACCACGAGACCGCCAACAACGTCATCTGCAAGACATCCGTGCTAGACGAGCACGCCGGGAGGCCCTTCCTCAACGCGGCCAACGATGCCGACCTCTGCAACCTGCCTAAAAAGACTACTGACTACGCCATGCTGGTCACCATGTTTGGCTGGTTCACCATGGTGATCTCGTATGTGGTTTATTACGTGCGGCAAAATCAAGAGGACGCAAGGAGGCACCTTGAGTACTTGAAATCCCTGCCAAGCAGGCAAAAGAAACCAGACGAAGCTGATGACATTAGCACTGTGGTATAGTATTCTGAACATAATGACTGCCTTTGTGATGGGAATGAGGTTTGGAGGACACTAAAACCAGAGGTTTACTTCTAATATTCATTGTAATCGTTCAGACCTTTTTTCTTTTTTTCTTTTTTTTCTTTTTTTCTTTCCAGTTTAACTGAATTATGCCACCATTGAGCTTTCTAAGAGAGAGTCTTGTTTGGGGGTACACTTTAGTTGTTTCTCTGGTGGCATCCTATCGCAAGTGAATTGACATGTAAAACGTTAGTTTAGACCCATTCCACTATTTAATAATGAAATTTATTTTTTTAATTTAAAAACTAAATAAAAGCTGAAATTTGAACCATGTAAAGCAGAGTAATTTATTGCTCCGGAACCAGCAGCAGGACACCAACATCCGAGACCTGGGGCCCAGGAGGGAGTAGAGGAGCCGATGAGTGGCCTGTGGGGCCGGCGCGGGAGGTCCCGGACCCACGAGGGTCCCAGGCCCAGGGCAGTAGCCACTGGAGCCACAGGGAGGCCCTGCGGATGAGCCCACCTTTGGGATGGCGCGGCCAAGCAGGTGAGTGCGAGGGGATGCTGCTCATGCCAAGGCTCTCCAGGGCCCTTCCGGACACGTGAGTGCTTGTAGGGATATTGGGAGAGGTGGGGTGGCATGGGAGAGGTGGGGTGGATGGTGAGGTCTGCTGTGTGCCAGGGAGGGATGAGAGCAACATTCCCAAAACTGTTCAAATTCGGAAAGCCAGCAGCAAATAGTTAAGATTTAAATAAAATCAGGCTCTTCAGTCTGCATTTGGGCTTGCTCGTGTGTTTTTATTTTTTCTTTTAGGATGCAGCTTGCTTCGAAATGAGCAAAATAAGTGAATATATAGCCCAAATGTTGTGTGTCAACAAGAAAGTAGTTTTTATATAATTTTATTATTAAATGCTTAGGAAAATAAAAGGCTCATGCCATAAAAGTCAGCCTTGAGTATAAATTAAATATTTTAAGGCTTTGCTGTCTTTGAAAACATCAGTTTTCTGTTTTTCTCAGATAAACTTTTTAAGGGGAACAAATACACAAGAATGTATTTCTCTTGTTCTTTATCACCATAGTAAAATGGCTCTTATCTCTGCATCCCTGTAGATCCAGTCTAGCTGACATTGGAATGCAGGTTGTAGCAGTACGCATTAAAAAATGTATAAAGAGCTGCATTGCCAAAACAAGTGTTGGAGGACTTCTTCAAAAAAATATCTAAAAATTTTCCAAGGATAATATCTGTTATTTCTATTGCACTTCTATATCTTCTAAATTTTAGAGGTCATGCAGTTGTTTATCTTACTTTCAGAACATTAGTGTAAGAAAATTGTCTCTTAAAATTTGTTCCAAATTGAGTCAACAGCAAAAAAAAAAAAAAAAAAAAATTATGTCATCCTCATCCCAGGGCTGAATTCTGAGTAGCTTCTCTTCCAAATGATTTATCTGCTTGCACTGTTTCCCCTCTTCTCCTCCCCTCCAAAAAGTAACCTTTCGGTGTTTTTGGTGAGCATCGTTGGAATACTGTGTAGCGTTTTCTAAACAGCACAATTAGACCCCAAAATATCTGTTCTCTGCCACTCTGACCCACCCCCAATAAGTTAAAAATAGTGAGTTTGGGGTTTTGTTGTTTGTAGGGTAGCTTTTGCTTTGTTTTGTTTGTTTTTTTGTTCCTGTGTATACAAACTGCTTCATTAAAATTTCACGGATTCATCACGCAGGTGCTGTCCCGCGGCTGCGGCCTCCCCAAGCTGCCACTGCAGCCCACAGCAGTAAATACAGACATGGGTGTGAAGGGCACTGATAAAGCAGTGCCTGGTACCAGCTGTGTAAGAAAAGCCACTAAACACAACATAGCTGCGAGCGGTTATGCACGTGCCACCTGCAGAGCCTGTGTGTAGGCTGAGCCATGTTCTTACCGGCTTTAATTCTCTCAGTTTCTGTAAAATCTCCCCCAGGGCAAAATTTACCTCTTTGCTGTTGCTGTGTTACCTGAGTGGTATTTTGGGTCTCTGCTGGTGCGTTTCGTTCTGAAAAAAACAGGGCAAAGAGGCTGGATAAGGAAAGGGACAAATGGAGATGCAACCCCATCCTCAAATTAAGCACTTCTTATTCCCAAGTAAATACAGAAATTGCTTGACAGTCTGTCACTTGTAGGTTTTTAAAATCTGTTTTCAAGCAGCAAAAATCTCACATCCCCTCCCCCAAATGAGAAAATTATCTAAATACTTTATTGGCCAGCTTTTTTTTTTCATTTTTCCACTTTGTTCCTTGGTCTGTGACACTGGCTGTGGGACTGGTGGTTTTGCACCATCTATTCTGGTTCCATGTATTATAAATTTGTGGGTGAAACCAATTTAAACTGAGTTAAGCTGTACTCTGGAAAAGGACTTTGGATGGATGGTTTTATATCAGTTCTCCGGGTCTACTGATTTTCTTTAATTGATTCTCTATCAAATATTTCTTGTCAGAGAGCTTTCCCTTTCTCCTTTTAATAGCAGTACTGGAATCTCAGTTTAAAATCTAAAAATCCCAGTAATATTCTGACAACCAATACATGAAAACCCCTCAAGGTGAATTTAGCTGACAAGGGAAATAAATGAAATTGTTGTTCCTCAGCTATATTGATTTGACAGTGCTAGTATAACTGACAAGTCAAATATTTGAATTATATCTGTTTATTTATGATTTAGTATCTTAACAGATAAATATAGGTGAAAGGAAATAGAAGTTTCATTATTCACAGAGATAGTATATGAAAGAGGGAAGCCTATAACATAGTGATTCTTCATCAGCTTAGCCTGAATTAAGGTGCTTCAGAAAGTAGGGCTAGTGCTCGATAGTGATTCTTTTCAATGTGATTCTTTTCACTACCTTTTTTGATTCTTTTCACTACCTTTTTTTTTTTTTTTTCCCCCATGGCTTTTGAACCCACAGGGTAAGTGATAACTTTTAAAGGATGTTCAGTAAGAATTTAATACTAATGCTGACATTTTTTCTCTGGTATTTTTCTGATGTTGTTATTATGCTCTGCAGGTATGAAGTGTAATGGAGAATTTGGACTCATACTTTTATTCTATATAATTTTACTCTATTTTCAGTTTTGTACTCAAGCTGATACAAATACAAGCACTGTTAATATATGTTAGTGTTTTTAAGTCTTCTACAATACAGGAAAATTGCCAGGATTCATTTCAGGTATTTGAAGGTGAGCCTTTTCCATAATCTGTAATGCACATTTCTACCCGCTGCCTCTAGCTGCAATCTTCATGCTGCTGTCCAGATGGATCCATGTTCACCACCAAGTGTCTGTGCTTTAGCAAACAGGATTTCATAAGGCTTCCAGAATTAAATGTGGTGAAATTGTTTGTCCTAGCATTTGGCTTCAAAGGGAGAAACTAAGTATGTAGGATTGCAGTGCTACCGAGGAGCTGCTACTACAGTTAGAAAACATGGTCAAGTAGGCTGTAGGCTTCACAGTGAGAAAACAAGAAAATACTTTTTTTACTGAAGAGGTGCCAGACAGAAAACCCACTGCAGTGGTTTTCTTTAGTTTGAAAGGGGTAGTGTATAAGCACTAGGAAGCAAGAAAAAAGGGAAAGTAATAGGACCAACTGAAGTCAAAGTGCTTTAAGGTATCACGGAGTCTTACATTTTGCTTAAAGAAGTGCTGGATGCTCAGAGTAAAACTAAACCTCCAATTAAAGAGGGTGCTGCCCTGCTCACACACAAGCAACCAAGCCAGCATTGCTAAGCAGGAGTAAAGGAGACCTTTAGGAGAAAAAAAAAACTAAAGACTTTAAATTGTAGGAGTTGAATCTAAAGGAGGAAAACAGATGAGGGGTTAGATTTTGGTGGGGCTAGAAGTAAAACCATAGTATGGCAGGCTAAGAGGTACAAAAACGAATATTTTTTTTCCCTAAGAAACATCAGAAACAGGAAGCCAACCTCAGTAGGGCCGACAGCTATT
>JAVCKT010035301.1:0-20466 GCA_032273925.1 Rhynchotus rufescens | reverse complement strand
AGAGGAATAACCTAAAGCAGTTCAAACCTATTGGAAGTATTATATATACTGTTTAATGGGGTGTACCTTTTTAATTTCTCACTTATTTACCTTAGCTATAAAACTGTTTTTAATTTCTTCTTTCTCTTTCAAATCACTCAGTTCAATACTGTTTTCTAGTTGTCCCTTGGCAGTGAGGTTGCTTAGCATAGATAGAGCTCAAAAGCTGTTTAAGTGCTTCTTGAGCTAGCAATAGGGATTTAATAATTTTATTTTTAAAGAAAAATTTGTTTTGTTCTCTACATCCCCAAAGAACTAAATAATGTTCACATTAGCGGAATGTGTTCAGTAGCGTCTGGAATGTGAAGTCATCAAGAGGGCTGACATGGGCATATGTTGTAGTATTTACTTGTTTTTGGTCCCGCCATGCTCTGCAGACTCAGAGGTATAGCTGCTTGTTTATTTTTGCCTCAGCCTGTGATTCTGGAATGGATGTTATTTATGTGCACCAGTAATGTTGATAACTTGATTCACTTAACAGAGTACTTTCAGTAACCAAAATAAGATTTAAACATTTTTAGCTTGATACATTTTAATTGTGTTATTACAGGCTATTTCGGTGGATGCAGCAATACTCTATTCAGGTTTATTCAGTCCTGCCAAAGAGAAAATAGAGCTATTAGTGAGAGAGAACAGTTTTCAATATCCAGTGAGCATAGACCTATGATGTTAGGCTGACCATTCAGTACGGACTTCCAAAAAAGCAGGTTGTGTTTCCCACATCTCTCACATCAGAGAGTAACAACTATAGGATACCATAATGCCCCAGTTTAACTCTGTGTTGTCATGTGTTCTTTTGTTTCTCTTTTTCCTGCCTGCTTAGTATCTCCAGCTCTTGTTTCTTTTTGCCAACCTGTTGTCATAAAAATTGAGGTGTGGAACAAGTATGTCTGAAATTCTCTTCAAGAAATTTTGCTGGACCTTTGCAACAGTTTAAGAGTTTTGTTCTAACTAGAGCAGCACAGATTTAAGTTGGCAATGAGGTGTTATTGATTTTGATCACTATTTTTTGTTATTGTTATAATGGTTTTGATCCAAACAGTGCAAACACAGACATAGGAAGGCAAGCTTGTCAGTAGCAAGAGCCTGTAAGAGTGAGTGGTTTGGCTGGGGGAAGGTGATGAAATGTCCTGATGCTGGGTGCAGTGAGCAAAGCATGGGATGAAACCAAGTAACCTGGCACTGAGCCACTTAGAGGAACCTGAACCTGGGTTTGATACTTGGGGAGGATGAGAAGTGAGGCAGGGAGGCTTGAGTGCACAAGTCATGTGGGTATGGATCATAGATTAAACACTGCATTCAACCTTTCTCTTTTTCCTTTTGAAAAAGTAGGGGAAAATCTATATCATCTTGAGGATAGATATCCTAATTACTTTCTCTGACAGTCTTAATGAATAAGTGCTTAGCTAACGGCAGAGTTGGTTCCTCCAGCACAGCACTTGCTTTGGCCAATTTTTCTTGTGTGTAAGCATCTTAATTTTTAGCTTAAAAAGTAACTTGACTTGCTAGTTTGCTTTATTATATCTTTGAAGTATTCTTTAAGGATAGAGCTAAATCCATGTTATATTGCAACAGATCCTTTTCTTAATGATCATACATTTTGCATCCTATTTTAAATCACTCAAGTAGAATATCAGTAAAAACATGTAAAAGATCTGTGAGCTTCTTTTTTTGTTAGCTATATCTCAGCAGTGGAGGCTTGTCTGATTAAGAGATTAGTCTCTGAGAAAATGATATTTGAATGAGAATTAGCTCTAAATGCGCAGTGGTACCTGGTAGATTTTACCCATGATGGAGGTAGTTCTAATTATTTTGACTTATTTGGATTACTGGAGTGTATTTTACTATTTGGATTACTGTAAAACGTTGTGGCAAGAACATTTTCTTCTATGCAGAGAGAAACAGAGTTGCATGAGAAATGGAGAAGTAACACGGTTTTTAACAGATCATGAGTTATATAGAGTCTTCCAGTAGTCTCAGAAAGGAAGACAGTTGGACAGCAGCTTATCCCTCACAAGATGTGGTGAGTTTTTGAATGAAACGTGTGCAGTTCTTCACGCTGGGGTCCCCTGCGCAGCCTCATCCAGGTCCGTGGTGGGTGCCCGGCGGTGGGACCCATGCCGTGTCGGGCGTTGCTGGCGGGAGGGCCGGGCGACTGCGCACTCCTGCTGCCCGAGCTGGGCCTGGGCAGTCCCGACTGGGCTGCCCTGCAGGCAGCATCTAGCAAAGCAGCTCTCCTAATGCCACGTGGCAGCAAATTAGTCACCGCAACTTGTGGTTAGGTCTCTGTTGCCCTAGGAGGAGCTCTGGTAGAATTTATTTAAACCTGCATGATCTTTTATTTCCTAGGGATAATATACAAAAACAGCTCTCCTTTTTTACCTGATGGCTTTGGAGTTACATATTTTATTTTTATTTTTCAACTTCCTGCAAGAAGACATTCTCTTTTTTCTTAGATCTTCTGCATTGTGAGAGCTTCTGAAGGAATTCTTTTTTTCTTCCTCTAGCAGCCCTACGGTTTGCATTCCAGCAGCAACCAACAAAAATGTTCTTCTGATTTATATAATAGCATGGCACAGAATGTCTGTGTGAGCAGAATTTATGTGGAAACAAGATAAATTAATTCTGTATTTTACAGACTGTGCATATATGTTGAAGAGGTAAAAGGAGCATGAGAAATATTTGTTAGGATATAAGCTGTCTTCCAGAAGATGAACCAAGTAGCTGTGTCAGCACAGTGCATGCCCACACTAATTATGAGCAGGGATATGATTTCAGAGGTAACACAGGAAAAGAATGCACAGCAGAGTAGTTTGAGGAATGCAGCATCAATAATGTCAGGTCACGCGGTGCAGTCTAAGTTAAGATCATTGCCAAATGTGTGAGCTATTCCAGAACGTAGTCTCTGTATTGCAAACTCTCAAGTATTGTGGGAGAAACGGTTCCCTGCCTGATTGCTGCTTCATGCCTTCCTCTGTTCTTGACTGTTTAATTCCTTAGTGCAGAGTCACTGGGTGGTGGAGGTATTAGTTACTCTGATCATAACGTTTCTGTTTTTATGTAGTTATTTGCAAGATTAGTACAACTGTAAGCCAGTGTATACTCACAATTTATGAAACATAATTATGAACCAAATTTATTGGTTTATTGGTAAACTCTATGTGAAATAGAGCACACTTGAGTGTGTAAAACACAATTTTACCCAAGTAGTATTAAACTCAGTTAATTTGAACTGTGCAAATATATTGAAGTAGTTAGTCTGGCAAAGGACATTGTCTTATCCTCCAAAAGTGAGACTAATGTTAAATTTATCCAGAAAAATATAACTGTGATCAGTGAGCAGAAAGAGGATGTACATACTAGTACTATAGCCAGGTTGGTTTACATAGCTGAACATGCAGTGTTTTTATCAAAGATGTGGATGATTCAGAGACCATCAAACCTCTTCATTGGACATGGGATGAGCAGGACAAGCCAGCTGTGTGCTCCTGGCTGCTCAAATGGTCTTGCCTCTGTCACCCACTTCATAGACACTTGTGTCATGTTAATAACTGGTAACGCATTTTGTCTTGGAGACCAGCATAGGGTACGGCTTAATGTTATGAGCCGTTGTTGAAGCATTAATTTGTTGCAGACTGAGGGATGTGTGTGTTCGGGTATTAACTAAGGAAGCTGCATCTGTATTGGGACCAATATGAAAATATACCTATTTCCAAGTTCTGCAGTGTATGAACTTCTTAGTCCATTTAAATACAAGTCTTGATGATTCATTGAAGAATGAGACATTTGAGCAAGGCAAATTGTTTACAACTAATAATAGTAATTGGCTACATGGTTACAAGCCATGTACTCTTATTACTGTTAATTTGCCACAAAGTCTTAGAAACGTTTCTGTTCTTAGATACTATATAACAGCTGCTGACTTAATGAACACTGTGCATGAATATCAGGCAACTATTTTGCATTCAGTGTAGGGTGCTTTGTTTTAAAACTGTGGAATTTTTGCAGGTTTTGCAGACAGTTTTCTACAGGCATGTCTCAGTCTTAAACTGGCCTAAATAACAGGCAAATAAGGATTAATAACTGCAAATAAGGCTGATTAGTTGTGCTCTGTAAAAATGTGTTTACATTCTTTTAGCCTAATGCATAATTACATAATCTTTATGATGCTTAGGGTAAAAACAAAAACCTCAAAGTCTGTTTTATTTAGGTTCCCCTTTCTTCTGAAATGTAAGGTCTATAGAGAGCAAAAAGCCTTGGAGCGTAATTTCAGTTTGAGGTTTTGGTCCAAACAACACAGAAAATATTTTATTAATTCCCATCTTGATTATGTTAATGTATTGTGTGACAATATAAACTGGGTTTTATGCATCTTATTCGTTTTTCTGTTCCCATTACTGACATGTTAATGGAAGGCAGACTCTTTAAAAAAAAAAAAAAAAATCAAACTGATGTACAGTTATTGAAGAAAGAGCCCTGTTCTCTGAAGCTGTCATAGTGCTGCCTTTGAAGTCACTGGTAACGCTGATGTCTGTTACCTGTGCTGCTCCTGTTCAGCAAACTATTAAGTGTCTATTTTATCTGATCTTAACTAGAACTGGCATATACTTAGACCTAAGCTTATGCCGTAGTTATAAGGAAGAAAATACTGCTGTTCTTAAATGAGTTGAGGCTTGTCTTTCGTTTATCTTCTGCCCCTATGCTTTTTGCCATAATTTTGAACCCGAGTTCCTTAGATTGTCTGGGCTGCCTTAGTACTGTTCTGCGTTCAGAACCAGGCCTTGAGACGTGAGTTGGGAAGCAGGAACCTGTTTTGCTGCCAGGAGCCCCTGCTCGCTTGTACTTTTCCTGCAAGTTGGACTTCTTACACTGTCAGGAAAATGTGATTGTTCTTTCCTGCTTCGACAAGAAGAGAATACATGGCAAGCAGGAAGTGAAATGCATAAATTACTGAAATTAACTTGCAATTTTTGTGTGTGTCAGCAGGTGGTGCTGAAATGCAATTTAGTAATTGAAAAAATGGGATTTAGGAACACAGTGACTTGAAAAATAGATGCTTAGAGTCTGTTTTTTCTGGGCTGTAGCAGCTTTTCTTCAGCACAGTTTCATCAGTTATAAAGATGATGTTCATTCTGAATGTGTGCAGGTGAACTATAGGTCAGTTTTTCTTGAGACTAAAATAAAATACGGTTTAAATGCAAATTTTTGCACACATGCTACTTCTGACAAATATTCCAATAAATGACATGCAGGCAAGTCTCCCTAATTCTCCCCTAAGCAGTCGGAGCAGCAGGAGAGTGTATGTTTGGGAACTCGGTCCTTAAAGCCGTAAGGAGAGTGAACTCGTTCCTTGCTGTGTGTCCTTTTGGAAGCCGTAGCACAGGGAGCAGCGCCAGAGAAGCGGTTACCAGGAGAAATGACAGAGTAACGGTGCCATCTAGGGATTAATTTTCTTTAGTGCTCTGTCACTGCGTGTGGGCAGCACTTAAAACGTGGGCAATGTTTTTCAGGACTTGACAGTGAATTACATTCTTAGATTATGTCTTCTGAAGAAACGAAATATACTGAAAATGCACCTGTCCCATTTGGGGGGCGGGGGAAAGGAACTTTGCAGTTTGTGTCTCTCTTTTTGGCCAGAAGCAGCTCAAAAACTAACACTGCAGAAGCAACAGTTTGTGATGCTGTTGGCAAAACTAGACGTGTATTCTGATACAGTATTTTGTTGTAGGATTGAGTAGTATTTTCTCTTGCACCTCATTCAGTGCATGAGGTGATTCAATAGCAGTCAGCTTGCTAGTACATTTTTTAACTGCCGTTGTCATGCATTTTCACTCCAGCTGTTTCCAGCTACAACAAGTTTAATGTTGTAGTGTGAGGGATAGTGGTAATTAATGAGGTAAGAGCAGAATAGCTCAAGCTGGGACTCCTGCTGGCTGCCACCGCTCATCTCTGTGAGCGGAGACACGTGTGAGGGTTTTGCTCAGGGGCGAAGTGGTCGTCTTCCTATGCTGTGCTGTGTGAAGGCTGACATGCATCCTGAGCAGTATTAGAAATGCTCTGTACTTGGGAATACACTTGTGTTGTAATACAGTGGACACACAATGGAGGGCTCAACTTTCTGAAATCCTTCTCAGTTGTATTTTCATGCAGTAAAGTGCAATAGACCACCTAGATGCCCATCTATAACAAAAGGTGAGCCCTCTGTGAAGAGGTATGATGATGAAGCTGTTTTAGCTGGGGTGAAGACATCTGCAATTAAAAAGGAATAATGCAAGCTTTTAAAGTTCAGTTAAAAAAAGATTAAACATGAGATTTTTATTCAGGGACCTCGTTTCAGAAATCCATTTAAATAGTTTATGTGTTTTTATTGGTTACTGTACTATAGTTCTGACCGAACTCTGTACTCCTGACATGAGAAGCATTTTTACTACGTAGCTTGTATTTTAACTGTGAAGAACTGTTTAAAACCCAGCTGCACATTAACCATGCTTCTCATGAAGCACGTGTTATCTACTTTACCACTCTTGACCTTATCTTATGTTAATTTTCTACCTTTTAAGATGTAATTTTTGAGATTTTTCAGAGGTACTCCCAAGTTCTTCCTAAGGTGCTTTTGCTCTCTTAAGTAGTCTTTAAATGATTTACTTCTAGTATTTTCACTTTATATTTCATATGTATATTGCTTGCTGAACTCTAGCTTTGATGTATGAACAGTAAACCAAGTTATAAAAAGCTTTAAATTCAATTTACATCAACCTCTAAAATCAGATTCTTTCAAATTGCGAAGATGAGATTGCTAACCTTTACCACAAACTACAGATAAATTTATGAAAATGACAAATATAACTTAAATACTTTGAAGGAATGTATTTGAAAAGACTTGCTTACCAACACTTTAATTGAAAAATACTCCTTTATCTGGTTATGCATATATATTCTAGTTAGGCAGAATAAATTGTAGTCTTTTAATGCTGCATCAACCCAGTCTGTTCTGTATTTAATAGTTTTTAAGATTTTTCAGAGTAGCAGAAGACGAAATGATAAGTGTTCATTAGATAGTTATCAGAGCAGAAACATAGTTAGGATTTTAGCTTATCCTGGCATTCTTATTAGTGCTTTCTTGAAAATCTTCCTATGCAGGGCTTGCAGCTTCATCTCTCCCCTTGTACAGCAGCATTTTCAGTGACCCAGTTAGTTGTGCAATCCAGTTAGAATCCTAAAAACCCCAAATCACCTAGGTTGGAAGGGATCTATGGAGCTTATCTAGTCCAACTTTCTGCTCAAAGAATATTTTCAAGGATGGGTATTTCATCCTCCTCTGGGGTCCTGTTTCAAGAGTGATTGCCTTCCATGTGAAAGGCTTTTTCCTTAAATTCATTTGAAATTTCATTTTTTCCAGCCTGTATCCATTACCTGTCAGCCTTCTGCATCTTTCATTTCAGAAAACTTCAGAAGAGTCAAACTGGACTCAGCTGGTCATATAGAGCTTAAACATTTTTGAATTAAGATCCAAATAAAAAAACCTGAAATCAGATCGACTTTTCAGGAATTTGTTCTGTTTGTGGCTGTTATTTAACAGAAAACTGGAATCACTATCATGTTTTTACAGAAGATGTTCTGAATAACAGGTTCTTTCTGCATAGTTAAGTGCTAAGACTCATGAGTGTCTGGCATCCCAGGCACTGTAACACCCCATTTAGTCCTTCTGGTAAGTGTGTGTGTGTCTTGTTTGGGTGTGTTCTTTTCTTCTTTCTCTCCCATGCTTCTAGTCTTTGACATGGAGAGAAGTGGAGGGGTGGGGAAAGGCCAGTTATTGTAGTTTTCAGGCAAGTCCTTTGAGGTATTTTCTCATGCTGCCTGGCACCCTCTGGAGGAGTTTGGTGTAAATGTCCTCAGCCATTCCATTGTGGTGCTTGTGGAGGCTTGGGAGCTGTTTGGTGGGATGTCTGCTGCCTGGGGCGCCAGCTGGAGGGCTGCTGGGGGGAGACTGGAGGTGGCTCCTACCTCAGGCTGCTGTTCCTGGTGCGTGAGCGCAACCGGCTGCGCTTGTAGGCCCCAACCTGCGGAGTTTAATTGCTCCTCACAGTGTGGCAAAGGGGAAGTTGTGAAATGTGAGTCCTGCTTGATAGGAAAACATTGCTTATTTCTTCAGCTGATGGACAAGCATCTTGGATTACCAAGTAATTTTCTTATATTTAATTTCATAAATAGTATGTTTTTCTTATACTATTGCAGTAAGGCATGTTTGGCAGCCAGTATAGTCTTTATTAGCATAATAAATAATGCTAATAGCATTTTCCATTGATTAAAATAATTTTAATTGTCCTATAATTTTCATAATAAGAAAACAAAAGTAATTGTTCTTGGTTCAAACTTTTTCCAGACTCAAAGCCATTTCTGAATCTGAGTATGTTCCTACTTAATGATGCTGGAAGCTGCTCATGGTCTTGGTAGTGGGTGTCCAGCAAATAAACCTGTTCCTTATACTTGCATTAAGGCAGGCCATTAACTTTTAAGAAAGTAGGGCCATTGATAATGGCCTAACCAAATTAAAACTAAACAATGAAACTAGAAATGAATAGATGCAGTTAATCCCTTAGCTCACCTTTGTACTTCAAATTGGTGCAGTTCATGTAGATACTTCCATCTTGATTCTGGGTGCAGGACTCTGAGCAGCTAAGGAATTCACTTCCAGGAAATAGAACCACTTATTGGTAAAGGCTGAATAATTGCAATCCCATTGAACTCCCCTCCAACTTTTCTCCTTTTTACAAAAGGACAAGTAGCATTTCTGAGGAAAAAATTCCTAGCAGATGTTTCACAACTAGGAAGAACGGAGTCAGGATATTACACTCTAGACAGTACTCGAAGAGAACAACAGAATCTCTGGTGATTGATAGCCCTTTTCAAAAGAAGGAAAAAAGAATATTTTGTGACAAACTCTGACAGGAGTTTGGTGAAAGCAGCAAACCCATCGTGCAGGTCCCTGGCAGGTCACTTAGAGAAAGGCTGCATTTTGTAGTCACTTGTTAGTATATTGTTATTGCCCTAGAAGTCCCTGACAGCCACTCACTCAGAAGAATGCACCATAGCACAAAGGAGGAAATAAAGAAAGAAATGACAGTATTAAATTTGTCTGCCCTTTAAATAAACTTACCGTTTTCCCCTGCAATCTGTCACAAAGTAATTGTTTGGCTATCTAGCCAGAACAATTTTTAACAGCAAGAAACTCATTATTTAGAGGACTTTTAAATTTCCCATTTTATCTCATTCAACATTAATCTTTCAAATTCTGTTTCTTTATTTTGCTAATACCACTGACTAAATTACTAGCACTGGTAGTTGGGTTGGCATTCACTGTTGAGGAAAGCTGTAGCCCAACCTACTGTCAATTTTGTTTTCTTATTATCAGTATTTTATTTTTGCAGACATTTAATACAAATTATTTTCTATGGAGAGTCTCAGGAAGACGAGCGTATCTGGGAGAGCGGGCAGGGTAGCAGTTCTGTACTGAGTCCTGACTTTGCACAGCCAACAAGTCTATATCTGTGCTTAATGATTTGAGTTTTAGCCTATGAAGACTTTACTTGATTCTTTCCTTATGAAGGAAGTTGGTGCTTCTGTAAAAATAATCTGGAAAAATGTTACAGTGCATGTCCGTGCCTAAGGATTATTGTGTTAATATTGCACAGTAAGACAATGACTGTTAATTTAGGCTGGTTTTGCTAATATTTTGATGTGTATAGTCAAAAATATGTATAGTCATGGTTTGTGTGTAGACACAAACACATGTTTACATTCACTTGGAAAGAATAGATTAAAGCTTTAGTTTTATACATAGTGTTTTGTATAAAGCTGAAAAGCACTAAGACTCTCCACAGATCTTGGCTAAGTATCTGTAAACCTCTTCTGTGTTTTGTAAGTTAGTGAAACAGCCACTCACCCAAATCTTTGTGTATCTTGTTTTATACCTATTTGGAAAGGGTTTATAATCAGTGTATTTTTAATCTCTATCTAGAGTAACTTTTAGAATTTTGAGAATTAAATTGAACTAAATAAATAACATTTAATACTTGGAAAGCTTCTTGCTTCTGCTGAGAGTCTATATTTCTTGTTGTACCCAAGCAATATAAGTGGTTTGATGGCACAATATTTATATCATTTGTAGATGGCTGATTTATAAAGCAATTAAGTATCCTTGTAATATCATAGTATATTTCCCATTAAATATTTATGAGTCCAGAGGATCCTTGGGCTCAATCGTGTGTAAATTCTTTTGTAAATAATAATGTCCAAAATTTTAATTGATATTTTTGTTGACAAACAGATTTTTAAAAAGCTTTTAAAATGCTTATTACATTGTTAATCAAAAACTGTGGCACAAAGAAACTGTTCCTACAGATAAGTTGCAGTTTCTGGTATTCATATGCATATAGTATTCTCAAATTCTGGTACCTAACATATATTTTATAATATTTGTAAGTCAGAGCCCGAAGAAATTTAAGAAACTTTCTTAATGGTCAGTAATTCAGCTGCAGGTATTGCAGCTGAAAGGATTTCTTTCATTAAAGAATAAGATATTCTGTTTTCTTTTAAATTCTTTTTCTTTCTTTTTTCTTTTCCCTTTCTCTTTCTGATTTAAAAAAAAAACACCTGAAATAAACCTCCCCAAAGCCAACACTTTCAGGTTACTTCTGTGCAGCTTCACTTCCTAAGTCATGATTTAATAACTTTTTTAATACCCTGTACATTCCTATTTCTATCATATAGTATTCTTCCTAAACTTGCAGCTTTCTCTTTGCGCACCTGGAATCATTGATGCTATTAACTTACTATATTAAAATCTTTGATTTGAAAACGATCCCAAATAGGAGCTGCCACATATGCAAGTACATTGCAGGTATGATTTAAATGTAGTCCCTTCTTTAGGTGAGCTGCAGCTTACTAACCACTCAGGCATCTTTTCACTTTGCCTGCTAGTTCAGATCAAAATAGCCAGTTCCAATATAAAGCCATGAACAGGCTTGAGGTGTTTAGGGCTTGAACTTTTATTGAGAACTAGACTGGGATTTCCAGCTTGTGATGAAGATGGGAGCAAGGAGCTCTGTGGTGCCAGGCCGCTTAAAACAGCAGGATGCTGCTGTCGGAGCTGCTCGCTATGGACCAGGGCCTCCTGGCCGGAGCAGCTGGGAGGTGGCGGTGACACGTGTGGCTTCTGTAGCTCAACGGCTGCAGCTGGAACATGTGGAGAGAAATACTGCCTGAAGAGAAGTTCCCCAGTGCACCTCTGATGAGGAGAGTGCTCTTTTAACTCCTATGGGTAAGTCACTGTAAATGTGACTTCAGGCATTAATGGGCACCCTGCCCCTCATTCATTGACTTCTAAATTCAACTGTTTCAATGATTCTAAATTAATCTCTAAATTAACACATTATACATATAAAACTGTAGTCCTACACAAAGAATTTCTGGTTGTGGGGGTTTCTCTACACTTTGTTGTTGCTGTGTGCGCGCAGCAGCAGAGCAGCTTCTGAGTCACTTCAGGATAGGCAGGCAGGGAGCAGGTGCAAGGGTTCCTTGGGCCTGGTCTCCATTCCACGGCCTGCTGGAGCACAAGGCCATTTTCAGCAGAGAAAAATGGCTTAAAGTTTTTTCCTACCTCGGTGTATGTCAAGGTTGAAAAGTGTTTTTTGTTTATTTTTTTTCCAGTCAGGTGTGTCAGCATAGATAGTGTTTCCCAGCTTCCATGCTAATGTAAAATCTCATGTGTGAGATATTGAATTTATTTTTCTTTATTTTTTAAATGAAACTAGTGATGCTCTTAAGAAACTTGTATATGTTTTTTTAGAAATTCTCTTGCTTTTAGGCAGTGTGAACCTCTAAAGCACCAAACAAAACTGTGTCCTGTGCGCTGTATAGTAATGAAAGGTCATTCTATAGATTAGTTTTATGCTCTGAACAAAGGTGATGAGTGCGTGTTTAAGTGTTTTCTGCATATATTTTGTTGTGACACAGGTTTGTTTTACCATGGGCTCCACAAATTGTGGTTTGTGAGACATGGTAAAAAGCACAGAAATAGTGGATAAAATATATCTATAACCTATAAATTTTCTATTCTATATTTTCTAAGTTGGATAAGTTGATAATACTAAAATGTGTTGCCTTTTAGCTTCAGACTCAGTTAGGTGAGCTAACCTAAAACGTTTTCATAGCTCTCATGAAACCTCAAACTGTATCTAAGAAAAGCTTTCTTCATCCTTTTTTGCTTAAAAACATAAACAATATATGTTAACAGTTGTAATTATTGGAACTGTAGAAAATGGTTGATGTAGATTGATTTTGAAGAGCTACTTTTAACATTATTATGATTTCAAGAGTTGGAAGAACATTGCTCTTTTCACATTCCCTTTAATTTATTTTGGTAAGGTCCAGGAATTTCCTGCTTCATCTTGTTAAAACAAATGTTTTAGTAAATGGTAGGTTGTAGAAAGTCTATAGAAGGTTTAGAAAGTGTACTATTTGAGTAACTAAGTAACTAAAGTGATATAAGTAAATGTTTTGATCATTGGGTATGGGGGGATTGTATGTTTTAAGCTGTGCATATGAGTTAATTCCAGATGTCAAGCTTTTTGATCAAATTTAGAAAGTAATTACCATGTGCATGTGCTGTATAAAATGACAGTTACTACCATTACTGTCTCAGTCTGGCTGTATGTGGAATAGTAAACCCTGCTCAAGCCATGCAGCTCTTAGGGAGGTGTCTTCGTGTCGGAGCTGATCCTGAGGCAGGCGAGTTGTGCTCTGGTTGCTGGCGGCTTCCTACCCCTCTTGCTTGTAGCCAGCGGCTGCTTCCTTGCTGGGAGAGCTGGGAAAAGGCTTAGGGCTGGATCTCTTCCTCCTCCTCCTCCTCCCTGATGACCATGCGCCGTGAGTGCTTGCGAGGCTGTGTGCCTTTTTGCAGGGCACCCCTTGGAGCGATGCAAATCTTTTCTGTAGCCACAGACTCTAAAGAGAGCTCATGTAGCTCTGCTCCTTAATATTATTTATGTTTGTTGTTTATGCATAACCTCAAGCTGCCTTTGCACTGCCTAGGTGGGGACCTTTAGACTGACCTTTCCTGAGATACGTTTTAAACAAATAATCTAATGTTATCCTCCAAATGGGGTGCCACTCCTTTGTGGAAAGGGAAACAACAAACCACTGGGATGATATTAATGCCCAAAGTGTGAGGACAGCATTACTGTGAGGTTTAAGGCTGTTAATCAAACTGATAACCTCCTTGTACCTTTTCCCAGTAGTTCAGAGAGCTACTCCAAGTGCTGTAGACCTCCTGTTGCAAGGAAGAGCTACAGAGCCCAGGCTTATCCAGATTTATCAAAGCCATCTGCAGGAGTTTATTTGCCCACTAAATTGGAGAAAAACAAATGATCAATAAGGTGTGATTTACTTAGACCTCAAACTTGCCCGCGTGCACCTTGGGCTAAGGCTTGGCTCTGCTCTCAGGTGCCTGTTGCTGTAGCTGGTGCCCAGGCGCTGCGTATCCACACACACATGTGTAACGAAGCTCGGGATCCTCGGGCAGAGCGCGCGGCGCTCGCAGCCCTTCAAGGTGACTTTCTTTCACGCTTTGGTGCCTCCCGCATTTCCATTCGCCTGCGTGCCGTATCTCGCTTCCACATCCAGCCGGATTACACAGGAATTGATCGTGATGTTGGAGATAGAGCTCGAGCTCCCAGGAGAGCGCCTTTATGCAAATGCGCGCTCTCAAGGAGGGACTGGATGCTCGGAATAAAGCCAAAGTGGATAATTACCTGTTGGGTGGTAAATAATCATATGCCTGAAAGGAGAGAGGAAAATAAGCGCTGCGTGTGTCTTTTGATATTTTTTTTTCATTTTATGTCGTTTAGGAGTCTTGTTGTAGTCCTTTATATTTAGGGACAGAATACCATTTTTCAGACAAAAGAGCTTAATCCAGTTATATGTTCTTATTCTATTGCTCGTACTGAATTTGTTTTCCAAATTTGTTTATTTAAGCAGTAATGATTTGGTAGCTTGGAAATGTGTTGTATCCTTGCAAATATTTAAATAAAAATACATATGTTAGGAACTTAAGGATGTATGACTGGAAAGTCCTGCCTGTCAAACAATGATTATTCTGTTTTTAAAGGTAAACCCACCTAGGAAGGAACTGCGTTTTCTGAGCTTAAGAAAAATCTGAATTCATTATTAAATTACATAAAGAACATGATAGGAATATATTTAGGAATATATGGTATTAACATAGTCATCAGAAATATTGACCAGATGTTTAAGAGCACTAATTATCTGTATCCTGCAAAAACAACTTCAGGGCCTGGCTGCACTGTATGTCCAAAGTATATCAAGGAATGGCCTTCTTTGACCCTGGACTAGGCGCATATGGAACTGGATCATCTCTGTTTCTATATACGATGCAAAGCCTCTCTAATGCTTTTAGACTCAGTCCAAAGCCAGGTATTTGTCCTCATTTCTCCTGTTTTAGCCTGACCTGCTGATGTCTTATGTTTCCTGGGTGTCCCTTGTTGCTCAGTGGCCATCTCTGGCCCATTGTCTTGAAGTCTTTGTTCTGATCATATTGTTTTTGGTTAAAAACACCTTGAATAAGGGAAATAAGGTAGGTAAAAATAAGAAAAATGCAGTTCCTCCTTCCTAAATGTCCATCAACTGATTTAAAAGGATGCAGCCTTGACATCTGTCTGCAGTGTATTATTCTTTTCTACAGTAGTTATCACTTCTATTCCTGTGAGGGAGCAAAGATGTGATAAGATAAAAGAAATGAAGCTTTAAGTTATCTTTTTAATCCCTGTTTCTGAGATTACTTTTAAAGAAGGTATTTTCTCTGATCTCAAGGGATGCTCCAGTATAACTTTACTAAAATTTATTTTAGCACTTTGTTTTTAAAGATGGCAAATATAAAAGACAAGCACAAATTCATATAACTCTTGGTAATCTCTTGTGCAGAGTAACACATGTAATGTGTTCTAGTCAAACTTGCTTTAAAAAGAAAGCAAGACATCTGGAGCATTTTTCCAAATACTTCCTTATATAAACCAAACCTTTTCCTCTTCTGAGTCAGTTAAGGTAATATTTTGCCACTGAAAGTGGTATTTCCTAAATAGCTTATCTATAAAGTATAAATAATAACCAAAAAGGATCTTTATCATTGTACCATGGCAAGGGTAGAGTCACAGGCATCAAAATTATGTTTCAGTACCCTTAATTGCATAAAAAAGGATACATGATATTAAAAGGAGAGTGTAATAGTACTGTGGAAAGACACACCTAAAGGAATCACCAATGACTAGCAGAACATATCACAATAGCACAAGAATGATCAAGCAAATTGACATTATTTCATGGTGTTTAAGGATCTTTTGTATGTCTTAAGAATTACAGTTTTTAATGTATGTGAAGAAATAAGAAATTTAAATCTCAATAAGGTATTATTTATTCCCCTGAGTTCTCTATTAAGGTGATATACTTTTTCCCTTCTCCTATTAATGCACCATCATTCTGCTGTAATAGAAGCTTCTCTTCAAAAGACTGTAGGAAGTTTATTTTAGAGAACAGTCTTAACTTCTAAAGTCCTTTTTTTCTTGGTTTTGTTGTCGTCTTTCCTTCTTCTGGTTGACCTCGCACCTACTGTGTATATAAAATGAAGACATTTTTCTTGAAATGTGGTGGGGAGGGGACAATTAGGGAAAGAGATAGTTTTGGAGAAACATCTTTACAAAAAAATCCATGAGATCAGTGGAAGGATGAGTTTTATGCAAAGCATGCATTTCATCATTTCAGCTTTACAACTGTTTAACTTGTCAGTACATTTCAAGAGCAGCATGGGCAGCTTAGTTGTGTCTTGTGTGCCAGGAGCGCGTGCTCCCTACCAAAGGCACAAGTTGATCAGCTTTCTTCTAGAAACATACGTGAAACAACATCAGTGAGGAACGTGCAAACCCAGTGCCGGCCTTGATAAGAAAAGCACTTGGGAGGTGACTAGAGGGGTCCAGGCTGTCAGAGGCAGCCCAAGGCCGGTCCTGTCCCCGTGCAGGGCTGCTACTCGCTGGAATGGGCCTCCTTCATCCTGTGAGTGCCTGAGGTTGCCACTGCTGAGCGCTCTGCAAGAGCTCCAAGGCGACTGCTCTCTCCTCCTTGCTAACCTGCTGAGCAAGCCACTTTGCTAATGGTGCGGCCTTCTGTGGGAAGTTCAGAAGTGACAGGAATTGGCAAGATGCGTTTGGTTGCTGGAGAACAAACGGAGCTCCTATCTGCATAATGAGAACAGCAAACAAATTGTGCCTTTCATACACAAATATTATTAAATACCAACTGTTTCTGTTATCCTGAAATTATTTGGGAAATTCTTGCAAAATCTTGCCTCTAAACACAGAAGAAATTAGAGACAAACATGCCTCCCAGCTGGTCATGTCCAGTGTTTTAAGACTTTGGCTGTTGTTACCAGGAGTCGCTAGTGTTTTATAGCTGATCCAGAAAGCCTCAATATGGACTGAAGGCAAGAGCTGTAGGCAGGAGGATGTGGGGTTGGTGATAGTGTGTTGAAAATAGTTTACAAGTCTTGCCAAAGAGATCAGGAGGCTGCTAGACCTTTCTGGAAAACTTCAGTCCCACGCAGCTTCATGTGCAAGCTGAAGAGGTCGAACTGTGGTTCGCTGGGCTTCAAGTCCTTGTATTTAGGGAAAGGAAACCTCGAAGTTTCGACTGCCGCTTGGTTCTCTGTTGTGGTTCCTCATCCAAGCCACATAAGCGGGATTGCTCACAGAGAAGATCTTGTGGGTGAGCTTTCCGATGAGCTTCCTTATAAGCACAGGAGTTGGTTTGAGTCAAATATATTTTTAACATTTCATTCAGTAATTTTTCCAGTTTATCTACTTTTTGTCATTTTTAGACTATGTAATTTGAACCTTTTTTGTATAAAATGTAGATTAGCCTTGTGTTTTGGAAGTGGTATTGTAATAAGAAAAGGGATCAAAAAGAGCACAGGCTTAGGTAAGAACATTAGCACCCAATAGCCTGCTAGAAGCAGCAAATCAAAAAGTAAATTTTTTTGAAGTTTTTTTGAAGTTTTTTTGCTATAAGATTTAATCCTCGTGTAGACAAAAAGATACATCAGGGAGCTGTAATTCATGGGTTTTTTGTTTTGTTTTTGTTTTTTTTTCAAATTGCTTAAAAAAGGAAGGAGTTCTTTTTAAAGAAAATGATGTTTCCAAGACCATTACATCAAAAGTAATTATTTTTTCAGATAGAGATACAATTTTCATTAATTGATGAGATATCACAGGTCTTCCATCTTACTGAATCCCTTTTCTTATTGAAAAAGAAACAGCAAATAAGTGAAAGATCCTTGTTTCAGAGGACAAGGTAAACCAGTCTCCAAATAACAAATTTGTTCATATAGGAATGTATTTCCTACTTTCAGTCTTAAGAGGCAGTTTCATTTAAAGTATAATCATAACAAATACACAGAATAAATTGCTTTCACCTCTATAGTAGCTAATAAACCCCCTTAACACCATGACAGCACTTTAAATCTAGAGCAGATTCAAATAAAGAAAATAAAATTGTGTTTTTCCACCTTGGGAGTTTAGGACAGGCTTAAGAAGTTCCCAACAGATGGAGGTGTTTTCTGGTGATTGTTTCGTGCTTATTTTGCTGCTGTGAATAATACTGTGGCCTAATACGTATTCTGGGTCAAATCCCCACTGACGATAACATGAGAAAACTCTCAGCAAGTAGTAAATTTAGTTGCTGAACTCCCACTCTACTGTATTACTGAATGTCTATTGGCTTTCTCTAAGCGCTTGTGTTTGGCAACGTGGACTCACTGATCAAATTTGCTGCCCTGGGCTGGATGGTCTGTGCTTCAGACATGTGCCAAAGACGACTAAGTTGTAGAAAAACTTTCTGGTTATTTGAGCAGGTTTGGGATGACCCCCAAATGCCCCTCTGCTGTCTGGTGTCATCTTCTACCGCTTCCTTTTGTGAGCCTCCAAGCATCTGCACTCAGTGTCTTGAGCAGAGCAAGCCTTTAGCTATATGCTCTTCGTATTTAAACCTATGTTTGGTGCAGGCTTAGTTATTCAGAAGTTATTAGCCAGAGTGTGTGAGTGTTAGTTTTCTTCTATAGCTTTTTTGAACATGGTTGGTCACGGCTCTTTTTCTTAAGAAAGAAAACAAAGTCCTTGTTTGTTTTGTACTCGTTTTGCTCATTGTTTTCTTATACCTAAACAGGTTCTTTGCAGCCACTATGACTTTGCCTTTTGTTTTTATCTGTATACATCCATGTCTAGAAATTATTTCAAGATATAAATTATTGAACTGACCAATGCTATTGATAATTAATATTGGTATTTAACATAATGCAAACAGTATACATTGCTGCTAGAAAACAAATGCGAAAGCCAAGGCCTTGCCTCAAAGCGTTGACAGCTAACAAAATACTGTATGAATATGGTGTGTATACAACAAACTGACCTGTATACAGATATGTATATCTGCATGTCTAAAATGTGTGCATTCATACTGGTATGTTTAAAGGATGTTGTATTCTTTAGTTTTGCAAAACTCTCAGTTTTAGTCCAACAAGTTTTACGTACTAACCAATAATACAATAATTTTCTTATTTATAGTCATGTTTATATTTATAGTCATCTTATTTATAGTCAGGGTAATTGTTCTCCCCATATATCTAGTTTTCTCTTTCTTCTCTGCGTTTTCTGGAGTTTTCCCACAGTAACAAGAATTCACACTTTACTATATATTGGTATTTTTGATGTCCTGTCAGCAGTTTGCTTGCTCTCGAGTTTGTTTGCTCTCGTGCTGTCTGTGCTTCTGGAGCCTAGAGAGCAGCAGATGTCATTTCTGTGCTCATGACCAGATGCAGTCACTGCTCAAACTTACTGATTATTACTAAAGCAAGGCATCTGCTTTCTGGCGAGATTTGTGTGTAACGTTGTGGCATTAGGAGTAGAGTCCTATGTGGATTCTGGTCTCGCTTGAAGTGTGGGGTGCTGCTTGTCCCATGTGCTCCTCTGTGTCTAAGTGCAAAACCCATAGAAGAGGGAGGGGAAAAAAGCTCGCTCAGGTAGCTGAGTCTTGCCCTGATGAGTGCCTTTTCTCCTCCCGGTCACTGGTTGTAGTAACTGCTGCATTGCCTCCCCGATCACAGGATACTGCATTTGGGGTATTTGCTCAGCCCCAGCTTTTATCCTGCCTAGCAGGGACAAGCAGTGCTGGCAGGAGCTGCTTGGAGCAGCCCAGGCACGATGCGTCTGCGGCCTCAGGAGCCGCTGCTGCCGAACGGGGCCGCGCAGCCTTTAGCTCAGCCCTGGCTTGAAGCGTCGTTCGTTACAGGTGAAGGTGCCTCAAGGTGCATTGGAGTTACTTGATGTTCAAAGCAGACTGGGAGATAACTGCATGCAGCTTTGCGCTTCAGATGTGAACAGCACAGTCACAGTAAGGATGGCCTCAGATGAGACGTTTCTCCAGGCAAGTCCACATTCCGCCCCCTCCGCATAAGTTTTCCCTCTGATACTATTAGGAATCCCTGTGCTGCCCTCAGTCCCCTTCTCTCGCTGATGTTTGGGTGTCTGTTGCAGACGTGAGTGCCGAGCTCCGGCCGCGCTCCCGGGGAGCCCCAGGGCCTCTGTTCACAGGCCGTGTCCGGTGATGCAGCCTCGCGGGGCCAGGCTCGGCACAGCCCGGCAAGGGGGGCTGTAGCACCCTTGGTCACACCAGCACTGCCTGCGTTTCCAGAGCCGAGGGCAAGCACCCTGTTGGCTGCTCCTTCCTTCTCCTTCAGGGCCTGCTTTGAAGGAAGCAGCGCTGTGCAAGGCTTTGGCTTAAGGGGAGCGGTGATAAGGCACCAATCGATAGATCTGGAAACTTCTCTCCATGATCAGAGGATTCGTCTTAGACTTAAAGCTTTTCAAGAACTGAGCACATGCATAAGTCAGGGAGAACTTCTGTGACTGAGGCAATGATAACAATTTGGAGTAATGTTTGCTTTAATATGTTAGTATGAAAGTAGAAACAGCACATGTACACATTTATTTGTTTATTTACACTTTATTTACATTTAACTGTAAATCTTAGCCAGGAGACAGTAAATATTTGTTGGGTTAACCCATCCCCTGTTTAATTAGATTGTTGTGACTGTGCAGGCTGCGGTGCCATTAAGTGAATGGAATGGCTGACAGCCACCACGGCACGGGTTAGGTGCACAATCCTCCCCTGCCTTAGCCTGGCACCTAATCAATCTGTGCTGCCTGCCTCAGAGGCAGAAAGCAGCAATAAAATCCAACCAAAAATAAGGAAAGAAGGAAAAAGAGGTGGAGGGAAGGGAGATGAGGCTGAAAAAAAAAAAAAAAAAGA
>JAVCKT010035300.1:0-10066 GCA_032273925.1 Rhynchotus rufescens | reverse complement strand
AGTTTAAAGACTCCCCGAACAAATCCAATGTCTTTAAAGCACTAAAGACATCTCCCACCATAAATAAAAATCACAGCTGTGCAAGAACATGGAATTTTCTTGCACAGGTGATCTTATTTCTAGTGAGTTAATTCTACTGAACACTTCCTTGATTATTGGTCCGGTACAAACTTAAAGACCCTCTTCTAAAAGGGGCTAAAAATAACTAAGACAAGTCTTGGCACCATCCAGCAATCCACATATTCCTGAAGTAGCCCCAAGGGAACCCAAGGAAGTAGCCCCAAGGAAGTAGCCAGCACTTCCCCTGTTGTTGGTTTCTTTTCCCCCTTTTTTTTTTTTTTTAATATAAACAATTTTTTTTGCAAAATCTACAAATCAAACTGAAATAGTTGACAAGCTCTTCTCTAGACTGTCAGAGAAACTGCAGTTAATGCACCAGGGTAGCAGGCGGAAGGTATTTTAAGAATGCCACAGACTCAAGCTAACTTGGCATTTGGGGCTTGTCACAATTGCACTTTATGGAACTTTTGTTAAGCCTAGAATTGAAGGTACATTTTTTTGGTGTATAAATTAAACGCAATCAACACAATCTTCCCAGAACCCTAACCAGGACAAAGCATCTGCTTTTGCTGAATCATTTGAGCTCCTTCTAAGATATAATCTCTCCCTCCGACAGGTTTCTAGATGTTAGAAACAGAACCACATTACACAATACATCACCTTTAAATCCCAGGCCACGTTGCCTATATAACCAACAGTAAAGAAAGCTCCTGCTGGGGAAAGAAACTACATAGACAGGTTTGCAAAACCTTGCATGCAAACAAGTCCTGAGAATCCGAAGAGACACCTACAACTCTTCAGCTTTATAGGAATTAAACATTGATTCTACTGATTTAATTGTTCATTTCACAATTGCAGCTCTGCCCGTAAGGCTTTTGCAGGGAATGATGGAATCTTTATTCCGTGAAAATACAACCAGAAGATTTAAAGGGTGAAGGAGGTATATCTTGCATGCAGCTTGTTGCTGAGAAAGTCAAAAAAAAGCATAGAGCTCAGCAACTTCCTTAAGCTGCCTCCAACTTAAGAGCCTCCAACTGGGAATGCTGTGCTGGTGCTGTCCTTACATATATTTTTTGATTAATAAGAACTTGTGCCTTTGCTGATGCGAAAGAGCTCCCCTGCCTTCCCCAGGAACCATTAGAGTGTCTCTTCAGGCAGGACACAAGCCCCAGACAGCACAAAACCTACGCAATGAAAAGCCTCCTCCTTGTGCGAGTGCTTCCCCTGTCACCGTGCTGGTTTTGGGGGCTCTCAGCTCCGGCGGCCCCACGGACACCTGCGGAGAAGGCTTCAGTTGCAGGGAGCAAGATAAAAAGGGAGATCAGGCCGCATGGGCACAAGCAGTGCAGCTGTCGCCCAGCCCCAGGTCTGTGGTATCACCTTGCAAATAGCTTAAATATTTCATTGCTCTAAAACACATAGAAAAGACTTGTGAAAATGAATTATTTAAATATATATATATATTCACACAAAAGATAAACCTAATCTATGTTATTCCTTACTTAAAGGGTGATTTACCTTTAAGTCATGTCAGCACGGCTACTTCTAAATTGCATTAAAAATAGTCTAAGATTCCTCTGCTAAGCTTCCCTATTTAGGGAAAAAAACAGAATTCCTTCCGTAAGCGTTTACATTTTATCAAGAGCTCGCTGGCCAGCCTGGGCTGCAAGGCTCAGTTTCCACCAGCTCCCACAGCCTCCAGCTGCAGCATTTCCTGGCTGCAACCAGGGTGCCCATCACCCCAGGCCAGGTGCTTTGCCCCCCATGCCACCTTCCCCAGACTTATAAATTTATATTTATTGGTATGAAAAAAAAAAAAAAAAAAAAAAAAAAGTTGCCTTTAACGTTGCTGCTGTGATGCCAAATGCCCCATGGCCAGGGGCTCTGCATCACTGCACTAGCACCAGCACGACCCTCGTGCCGGTGGAAGGGAGCCAAGGAGCTGAACTTTCAGGGGCTGCTCAGCACAATACCACAGATACTTCTCATTCCAAGTCATTTTGTTTTCTTCCATGAGATTGTACATGAGCTTTACTCTGTATCACCAAATTTGTTCATCAGGAAAAATCGAGATGCATCAGGAAATTTCAGTGACATCCAACTGGACTTGGCTTGGGCATGTGTGAAATGAGTCTCTACAGCCCTGCCTGGTGCCGAGACCAACTCCCTTTCTCCCCATGTAAACTGGGTATAAATTTTACTTATACGCATCGTGAGGATGATTAGTTCACATTTGAACTATGCAAGTGAAAAGCAGTGTATAATTACACTAAATATTAAAACCTGTAATTAAACGGTGTCAGTTTATAGACACTCGCATATTATTCTCCATCCCCCCAACCTCTGGCTTTGTTCACTCCCATCATGACAGGTCTCTGAAATAGGTTTATATTATGAACCTACAGATAGGCAAAGACATTAAATGAAAGTTTTATTCTCAGCCTATAGACATGGCCATACATTTTTACTCATGCTTGATTATGGAAAATTAAAATATCCACTCACTCTTAGCAATCAAAGCAGAACACTGAGTTGCATAATTGTTTGTAAAAACCTATACCTGAATATCATTCTTAAAAGGACCTTTATATTAATGATCCTAATATCTTACACATAAAAAAGAACCCACGACCAAGTTCTAAGCTACACAAGTATTAAATAAAGGACACTTTCATCACTTACATGGCAATTCTAAGAGCAACTGTTTTTAAAATAAGTAATTGCACTCAGTGAGCTCTGTCATATATGGAAAACTTCTAAAAGAAAAGTAAACAGAAGCAAAGCACAGGTCATTGACTTTTCTTTTAAATCTATATCAAGAATGAACAGAATATGGCCTAAAAAAGCCTAAGCTGTGATCTGCTACGGAGCAGATCTACAGGGTGATTTGGATAAAATCTCTCTGGAATGCAGAATCTTTAAGACAAACTGCTTCCTGATCCCCACTTCTGAAGTATCCCAACACTTGTTTTCATCTTCAAATGAAACCACATCCAATTACTTACTCATCGCAATACTACGTTTTTTAACTTAATTTTACGAAAAAAAATGTGAGCTTAAGTATCCAAATGAATTGTAGATCACTTCAATTTTATTAAATGTCATCCTGTATCAGTATTAAGGAAAAAATGTGGAAAGAGATTACAAGGAAAGCAGGACTTACTGCGTGCCATGCAAAGACCAAGCAGTCACAGCTAGAGAGCAAGGCTGCTGCTGCACCGACTCACAACAGTGATAATTGATTCTATAAACCCGGTGTACTCAGAATTATCTAAGCAATAATTAAATAAAACAAAGATCATAAAATTCATGACTTAAAAATATTATCATGCCTTCGATTCCCCAAATGCTTCAAAGTTGACATGGAAGTTGCTTCACCTTGCACTTCATTTCAGAACTCTTGGGTGGAACACGGCACCTGCTGCCCCATGCACAGCACTGGAGAGCAGCAGCCAGTGCTGGGAAGCAGCCACTTTTCATGCTTTTAATACAGAACGTGTAGAGGCAGGACGGGCTGCACTGTGCTGGGGGAAAGGCTCGCAAACCCTCAACACGCCTTTAACTTCCAAACCCTTCTCTCCTCTCCTCTTCATCTGCATGTGCAGCAAAATGCACGCATTTCTCTCTGGAAAGCATCTAACCTCTCCTGCTGAAATCCTAGTCTCACAAAAATTAGCAGCATTAAGTTTCAAAGTTCATCCCTGTGTGGTGGGTAGAAGGATCTCTTTATCAGTACAAAGCAGCATTTTCAGTGGGACACCTATCTCATGCTGCATGTCTCAAAACAAAATCTCCTGATTTATATTCAATAAAACAAGTTAATTTTAATGGTTAATGTATCTGAAACCCTGCCCTACAAGTATAGATTAATCTCTTTTTTTCATATTATCTTGTGGTTATCAATCCTTAATTTCATTTACCTCTACTTGAATTTCTGAAATATTTCTAGTTTTGACTAGTTTTCGTTCTCATCTGCAAATTTACCTGTTGTCCTTTCCTTCCTTCCCAAACCCAGCTCAAACAAGCCTAACGCCAAGTGTTGCAGCACATAACACGGACCCTCTCGAAAGGAAAACTGCCTGCCACGTCTCCCATTCACCCCTGGCAACTTGCTTCTCAATCAATTTTGCCGCTTTGCTTGCAGGGCTGTAAGACTATCAATCCTTTCTAAATTTTAAATGATTTGATGGCAATCAACTCCCTTTTTCACCGTTGAAGAATTCCAGTATATTACAAATCCAGTTATCTACCGCTCAGTTTTCTCTTGCTACAACCCCTCATGAAAAGCCCCTGTCCCTTCAATTAAAGGACACTAGTCTAGAACAAGTCACAGTCACCTGTGGGTGACACAGACGCTGGGGGGTCTTCAAGGGGACAAGAGCTCTCCCCCTTTGAGACCGTCAGGAGCAAGGCCAGTTGTAGCACCCACAGTGTCACACGAGCATATCAGACGCAACATTTCTTCCCAAAAAGTGCTTTTGCCTACTAAAGGCATTCAAAAATGCTTGATTCCAAAATCCGAACATTCTGTGGAAAAGACGTTTGCAAGGCAATGAGGAGTAAGTGCAAATGTGCACGGCAAAGCCAGAGGAGGGTTTCCGACACGACACTCAGCTTCTCTGAAGGAGTTTGGGAGCAGACCACGTAATTCCTGTGCTTCTAGCAGCATCCCCTTGTTTTTTCCTGGCGCGAGTCTCAGTCAGGAAACAAGAAGGGATGGATGTTGCACCACATGCATGCACCACGGAACTCAAAGGGATCTGTCATCTCAAAACCCATGTCATCAGGGTAAGTCACACTTCCCTAGCTCCCCCAGTAACCTCTTTCACAGCGAGGTGGCCAAAACCAGTCATTGAACACTGCGTAAGACAAAAATTGGAGCAAATGAACAATTATGCAACATACCTTCTGTGAAAGGAAAGGCCTTGCAGAGTTATTCCACCTCCCTGGCCAGTTCATAAGCAAGTCAAAAATGCTGTGGTCAAAGCTCTTGAAAGCCAAGCATCACTCAAGCAACAGCAAAGTATTCAAGAAGAGACCTCATTTCTTTTGCTTATTATTGGAATTATAAAAAACTAGTACATTCACCACAAATGCAAAAAAAAAACCAAAACAGAAGTTATATACAACAAAGAAGAAGAAGAATCACAAAAACCTCTCAGCAACACTGAAGACCATTTTCTCATACAACTACCAACTCAGGACTTCCCTTTGATTAAAGCTGGTTTTGGCATTTCAGGGCTAGGTCTCCTCTTTCTATCGTAAGTACGGTTTTCTAAGCAAGCTTTTCCTCTTACTTACCTGTGCCTTCAAGCAGAGTTCAATATAATTTCTCTCCAATCAATGGTTTATTGAGGTTAAACTGTTCAAAGGAAGAAGGGTCTCCACGACAGCTTTGTATTACAGACAGACACATGCAGTACAAGAGACAGGACCAAATGAATGGTGATCTGCTGTTTATCAATATATGCTACTGGAATCAAGAGCAGATTTTTTGGTAGTTTTTTTTTTTTTTTTTAATTATTATCATTATTATTCAAGAAATTTGACTACAGATCAAAATAACTAATTACAGTATGAATCCCCAAAGAACACTTACTTGTTATGCAATCAGAAGAGCTTACTTTTCCCTTAAAAGAATCCAGTATTTTTAGCACAGGAAACACACTTAACAATAAAACAATAGTTTTATGTGAGTTCAAGAGGAGGAACAGAAAGCCATAGACCTCTTTTTGTAACTTTTTTTTTTTTTTTTTTGTAATAACAGATTATTTTTATGCTTCCTAGATTTTCTAGTTCAGTTTTGGTATTTTATTCAGAAACAGCCAAAGACACAGAATCATCTCATTTTACTAGGAAAGCATCATGAAGCATGAGACAAAAGCTTAAATTGTGTGGAATTTTACACCACCCCACTCAAACATGCCATGAAAGTTCATAATTAACCATCAACAAATATTGTTTCCTTACTGTTTATGCTATTCAGGTTACGTTATACGCATTAAACATCTTTCAAATACATATATACTAACGAGTAAAGGTTTTTTTTCCTTATTTTGACAATAATGAAGTATCATATGCATATAACAAAATATTGTATGTCTGTATAACCATCAGCCTTTACTCTCCCACATTTGCCTTCCCTTCTCCCCGATTACTTTTCTCATCATCACTCCCAGCTACCCCTCTTCCCTGTTGCACTCACACACACACCGTAACTGCTCTTCCTTCCCCTTAATCCCTGATGTCCAGGCCATTGCAATTCCCACGCTCCACATCCCTGTCGCTTCTCGGCCTCCATCCGACTGATGTTCTCTTTCCTTCCGCTCCCGGGCGGCTCGGCAGCCCCTTCTCCTTACGGGCTGCAACAAGCCAAGGCACGGCCTTCCCTCGGGCCGCCCTCTGAGCTGGTGAAAGACTCCCGAGCTCCTGAGCCTCAGCTGCTTGGCTTCCTCCTGACCCACATTCCATCCTGCAGTTGTTATTTTTATTCCCTTGATCAGTTTCCTACCCAGTCACACTCCAACACAGTTTCCTGTCACCACGACAAGGCTTTGCAACACCACCGTCCTCTCCCTGCTATCATCAAGGAGCACTCCTGTAGGTCCCTGGTCCACAGGAAGATGTGCTAGCTTGCTCATGAGCCCTGCTGCGGGAAAGGCTTGCTTTTTTTGTCCTATTCACACTGTATCTTATGAACATGTATATTTTTCTTATACTAACATTAGGCAGTTTGACTGCATTGCAAACTCTGGGGAATAGTGGTCATCTCTAACACGTAACAACCCTGGCTGTAAATGAGCAAACAAACCAAAGGCTGCATTTAGATTCCTCATTCTTTCCCTCTAAACTGCACTTACAGCACTGCTCACATTAGGGGACATTTTTATCAGCTGACATTTCAGAACACAGGACTTGAAGAAACTGGTTGGGCCAACTCAAACCCTGCATTACCCACTTTTAGTGCAACGTGAACAGCCACCTCAGAAGCCTCAAATCAGTCAGCACCTTTAACAGACATAAGATGTTCAGTACAAGAAACTGAAAGTCATCAAACCTACATGCTGCAGAAAGAGAGCAGAAAGATCAAGATCTTGGCTGATACTATAAGACTGCTGCAGAAGTAACAGGAAAACAATATTGAAATTCAGGATTTACATTTCTCCTGACTTCATACAGAAAAGAAACCCCAAAGGATAATAAATGCATATTTAATGAATGAAAAAAAAAAAAAAGAGTAACACCCACTTGCTTTTATACTTTGCCATTAAGCAAAATTACACAATCAAGTTGTCAAAAGATTAGCTTAAAAAGAACAAGACAACAAAAAGATGCACTTGGTAAGCTGATTGCAGGACAGTTTCTTTGAGCTATGTGGATACACAAAGATGAACACTCAGCTTTCCTATCAGGAAAACACAACTGCAACGCAGATCAGACGACATATTAACAGAAACGCAGGAATCGATCTCACTACTTATTAGTTTTTTTTCTCTTTTCCAGCCCATCTTAAAGCAAAGTTTCAACAACTGATTCCTCTTTGGAAAACAGCACACAACTGCAGAGCAGTTCGGGTTGGAAGGGCCCTCCGGAGGTCACACACTTGGCGAACGCCACAGAACATCAAAACCAAAGAATAAGGAAAAGCGAAGAACAGGTATCAAACTTACCATGGACTTGATTGATTTCTGAATTCTGAGAAAGAATTTCATCTGCTAATTTTTGAGCAGTTGGCAAAACTTCTGTGTGGTGCACTGTGATCAAATACTGTACAAATTTTTGTAGTTGGTCTCTGTTCATTTGAAAGAGTGTCTCTGAAATGGGAAGATGCAGTTTGACCTGATCAGGCTTGCGGATCCGGTATAAAGACAGTGCCACAACGTGGGCACAGTAAAATATGTCCTTGTTTCCACAGCTGCAGGTCACTGAGGTAATCTTGCAACGATCAAAGCTGATAGCTACATTGCAAACAGTTTCTGGCTCCGATTGCATTGCAGGCTCTGTCACTGTGCCACTCAAGTGGAAACCTGTGCAGAAAAAAAACCAAAAATGCTTTCATTATTGGGTAAAATACTATAATCTCACTGTCAATTACCTCTCTTTAAGAGAGTGAAGCTCAAGTCTTTATGATAATATTTTAAAGCATTTGCTTTAATTACACTCACCTACAAGGCACCCTTTCTTTCCCCAGTACCCCTTTCATCTCCAATAATTGCTGTTAGAGGTAAAAAGCCGGTTTATGAGCCCTTTTTGCCATTCCCTAACACACATAAGAGCCTGGCAGTTAGTATTTGGCAAAAGCAGCCTGCAGAGGCAGAGTTTCTCCCCATAAAGCCAAGTGAAACTCCCAGGAGCCCGGCAGGTTTGCAGCACTTTCCAGCCCCCCCACCACAAGGAGCACACCTAGGAGCAAATTTAAACATTCCTGCAAGAGGGAAGTAGTGCACTCTAGTGGCACGAACCCAGGCCCGGATGGATATCCACTCTGATTCACTTGCACAAGTCACTGAACCTCTTGGCTTTCACCTCCGCACCAGCGCGCTCGCCCTCACACAAGCAGGGCACCGAGAGCTCTATTTGTGAAGCTCTCTGGAAATGGAAACTGCTGCGGCTGCTGCCTTACAGGAAATCAGATTTACAGCCCCAAATCAGGCACACGTGCCTGAGAAGTCTGAACTATGAGTTCCTTCCTGGTCAGCACAGTAAAGGACATGGTAGAAGAGCGAGGCTTTCTTATATTGTAAAAAGTTACATAGCAAAAAAGCTATGCAACCTCAGCCAAGTCTTCAAGACCCAAAGGGGAGCCTCAAATTGGGGTCTCAAGCACTGGACTCCAAAGTACACACCTAAATCTACCTATTTTCCCAACATGAGGACCCAACTTTTGCTCTCAACGCTTTGTCTCAGAACAGCAATATTTGGGTTCTTTCAGATTTTACGCAAGCATGACACTGAATTTGACTCAGCCACTGAGTCAGACACATAAATACAGAGCAGCAACCAAAGTTCATATGCTGTATCAGTAAACAGTACATACAAACCAGAAATAACCCGGAACAGACTAACAAGAAAGACGTTAACTATTTATACTGGAAATAACATAAAACCACACTCCCTTAAAGTCACAAACTGATTCAGTACTCTTAAAACGCAAGAAAAATGTTGTAAGAAGAGGCATTACATGAGAACTAGATGGACAAAAGGAAACATATATATACACATACACACACACATATATATATATATATATCTGTGCTATACCCCCAACTGTTTCAAAAAAGCCTGCTCAGTTACAGGAAGGCAGGAGGAAAGCGCCTCATTTTTTCCGTGTGTTGACACGGTGCATTTCAGAGCAGGCTGGGCAGTCAGCAGCGCTGTTTGGACCACGCTCAACTGCAGCATCTGATACGCTCTCCTGGAGAAGGTCAGAGGCGCACGCAAAGCCCCGGCAGGAGGATGTTTACCGCTTGGTTTGGGTTCAAACTCAAGAGTATCCAGCCCAGAGCATTTAGAGGTTGCTTTGGGATCCACCCAACGCTCAAGCACTGAAGGGGAGCAGGATGCCCTTCAAGTCATCAACTTGATGGCCCCCTCTTTGTTTAGCAGAGGTGACATGGCCCTGGGAGGGCTCTCTCCAAAGCCACTAAGCCCAAACCAGAGGCTTTGTTAGAACACAGCCAGCTCTGTTCATTTCGGGCCGCTTCCCAGTAAATGCGAGCTGGATTGGTGGTCTCCCAGAAGCCTGCCCGGGAGCGGCCGCCATGTCGCGTCGGGCGGGACCCTTTCCTGCCCACAGCGGCCTCCTGCGCCGCAGACGCGGGGCGGCCTCTGCCCGCGCGCTGAGGGGCAGCCTGTGCTGCCACGGCCACGCTGACACCGCCTCATTAACGGGGAAAAGCCCCATTAATCACAGAATCACAGAATATTCCAGGTTGGAAGGGACCTCTAGAGATCATCTAGTCCAACCTTCCCACTCAAGCAGGCACACCTAGAGCATGTGGCACAG
>JAVCKT010035298.1:3737-18568 GCA_032273925.1 Rhynchotus rufescens | reverse complement strand
ATTTTTCTGGAAAGGAAGCAGGCTGTCTTACCTGTCTAGCCGTAGCTGGCAGGTTGTTCGCAGTATGTCAACTATGCCCTCGCTCTTCAGCTGTTTACAACAAACACTGGTGGCAATGAAGCAGCCAGTCCTTCCGATGCCCGCGCTACGGAGGGGAAGAGAAGAGGCAGGAAAGATGTCAGACTGCTCTGCAGCCTTCTTGTCACATGGTAAAAGTGATAAGCATCACAGAAACAACAATCAAACCCCATTATCCCCTTCCTCCCTCCAACCTCTGTCAGATACTGATGGATGCCTGTGAATACAAAGCTGTAAATAGAAAGAAAAATATTCATTTCACTTGGACAAGACAATTAAGTGTGAGCCACTCACACTACCTATTGCACATAACAGAAATGGAACCCCCAGCCTCTGCCTGCTCTCTTATGGAACTGATTCTTTTAACATAAACAATAAAACAGTGGATTTTTTTGCAGGACTCGGTTTGAGGGCAATCCTTGCCCTTTGATTTTTGACCATAACAGCTTCTTTAAAAGCTATTTTTATTCATAAATACTGTAAAAGTAATCTTGCTTAAATAATTAGGGCAAGCACCAACATGTAGATGTGATACAATTTGTTGATCAGATCCACAGCCTCATAACTCCCTGATCTAGTAGGACACAGTAATTCACTGTTAAAGGCATTTCTTCTGCTTTCCTGAACACTTTTTTACCTTGTTTAACGACCAGAATTGATTTTGCTCTCAAATACAGTGCTATCAAAACTGTGAATTCTTCTTACCACCTAATAAAGAAGTAGCAGCAAAAGCTGACAGTCCTTTTCATGTGTTAAATAATTAAATGAGCATCCTTGGGAATAATTACCTGACACAACTGCAAGAAATCCTGCTTCCATTTAAACTGCACTGAAGTCATAACACAAAAACCACCAGCAACAAACGTGCAAGCAACAACAGGAAAGTCATAGGGAGCTGCTATCCAGGTTCCCACAGGGTCTCTTTGACTGCACAGACAGGTCTTTGACTCCATATTTGTGCTGTTCAGGACAACTACTTCAGCAAGAGCTATAGTGGAACCATTTTTATCTGTAGTACAGAAGGTCCAA
Source organism: Rhynchotus rufescens (assembly GCA_032273925.1). Lineage (NCBI taxonomy): Eukaryota > Metazoa > Chordata > Aves > Tinamiformes > Tinamidae > Rhynchotus > Rhynchotus rufescens. Next base: position 17,461 of record JAVCKT010035298.1, on the reverse strand, counting down.
ACCAAGGCACTTCAATGGAAATTGGGGGAATGGTCTTGCTCTGTAAGAATCCATCTTAATCTTCAAGCATTTCCACTGAAGGTACCTAACTGACTTCCAATTTTCGTCCCTGAAACCATCTGTACCTACTTTGCTGACTTTTTCTGACTGTAACTAGCAGTTTTACAACAACATTGAACACTTCAGAGTACTCTTTGCATGTAGAAAAATCAAGACATGATTGCTTGTCTACAAGGTTGGACAAATCAAGTTATAAAAAAGCTTCTCATCTTTCACATGATACTATACGTGAGTTGATCAGAATACAAAGGAGTATTACACCAATAGTGGGAATGACCTCCCATTTTTGCAGAAAGCAAATAGCACCATGTTCCAGACCTAGCTGCAGGTGCTGAAGCATAAAACCATAATCTTCCCAAGACTGCACGAGTGCCACCTTATCCACAGGACCACGGTACAACTGCTACCCTACCTGTAACATGAAGTTGCTCTTAAATATAACTTCATTATAAGACAGGTATTTTTTTCCCTTAAAGATGTGTTATCACCAAGGGCCAAGACCACCATAATCATGTTCTGCTGAAGGTGACTCATCTCCCATGGGAGTCAGAGGGACTACAGTGCTCCACATTACATGTGCCTTGCTAATGGTTCACTGCCCACACCACTTAGTGCTGGTCAGTTAATGAATGTTAACTTAGTTAACGAGCATCATACAAACATTTTATTACCAGTCAACATGTTTGCTTACAGATAGTCAATAAGGATGTTTGAGAGCACAGGACTACCTGAGGGCCTCAAACATTCCCATTGTATAACACCACACCATTTATTTTAGTGTTTGCCTAACTATCAACTGACTTCTCCTGGAAAATACTAGAGACCTCAGTCAAACTTTTTATACAACTTCTGTGTTCAGTTAACTTTGCATCCTTATGTTAATTCAAACTACTCCTTGGTAGTAGAAAATTACCTTCTCTGAAATTTAAAAACAACAACAACATTTCACAAGTAGTTGGAGACATCTTCGGCATGTCTCTTACTGATTGCTTATTGACTGATGCTGTCATTGATCATGACTGTATTTGCAGCCTGCCACTGTGTGCAAAGAAGCTCCTGGAAGTCAGATACATTTATTTACCTGCAGTGAACAATCACTGGGGCATTTTTCTCTTCTGCATCCTGCATGGCCTCTTCCACTTCCAGTACTAACTGCAACAGAGGGGGAGCTTGATCTGGTGTTTTCTGGTCTGGCCAAGATGTGTACCAGTAATGTTTCAGGTTTCTGACTTCTTCACCTTTCTGCAATCCAATTAGATAGACAGCTTAGACAAACACACACAGTTTTCAAAAGACTTCTGGTTATAGAGTAATAATGAAACCTGGCCTTTTCTCTGAGAATGATATGAGTAAGCTAATGCTAAAGTGCCAGGCAACAAGCTGCACAACACAGAAATCTGGACATCAGCACTGCATCTCCGCAAACTGCCTTAAAATAAATGAATAAAATCACAAAATCCCACTAAAACTCTTCTGCTCTTTTAGTGTCCAAAAGATGTGTGCAAAACAACTCTAGTCAGCCTGTTCTCTTCCTGACAGATTCATTCAGCAAAGCTAGAGCTCTGCTTGTGACATAATTGCTTCCATAATGTTTTTGACAGACAGAGAGCCAGCAGCCATACCTCAGTCTTTGATAGCTAGCCAGCTAGCTAGATGATGGGGAGAGAAGAAAGCTTATTTTTCTATCTCTTCTGACACACAGATTCACATCAGTTTCTTGCCACTTTTATACTGCTCTTAGACATGGTGAGAAATTCAGTGACTCTTTGGAAGGTGGGAATTGTATCTGGCTGCAGGCTGGGGCTTCTTGAGACACACAAATTCCGATTCCCTCCCTGTCGCAGCAAGACTGAATAAAGCAAAATGTCCCGTTATAATTTCTGAGTGCCAAGTAGCACCGTGTGCTTCGGTGTCCAACATGACATCCATCTGTGATTTATAAAGGTGCCAAATCACAAAACAGGGCTCAGTGAGTCGGCCTTACCCTTCCAGCCATTACATGAGCCAGCTGGCACTGGGTTATACAAATGTCTTCAAAAGGTCCAGGAATATGTTTAGTTTCCACAACCTTCCCTTAAACACATGGCTGGCTGAATTTGAGAGGAAGGAAAAAGCAACTTTGGCTCTTGCTGAAGAAACGAGCACAACAATTTTGCAATACTTCCTGATATCTAGACTTCTAAGTTCCTCTGCCTGGAAACCTGTGGCCAGCACTTCCCCTCCTTCTCTTGAGCTAGAAATGCTTTTGCAGGGCTTCACTGTGAAGCAGATCAAGAAGCAATCTACTTAAACCCCTGTAAAAAAAATCCCACTGGATTCGTTTTCAGCTGGATCAGTTTACCCCTTAGGCTTACCTCAGAGTTACACTTGTGCTGGCACAGAAGAGATGGCACAAGGGTAGGAACAAGATGCTGAACAAAGGGAGACTGCTCTTCATTTAGTCATTGTTCCCCTCATACTGTTTTGAATTGCCTGTTAAAGTGCAGTCACAGGGAACTTAAGGGTAGTCCAGCTCAGTTTAGGAGGAATGTACCCTGCTACTGCAGTATAGAGCCTCCCCTCAGGTTATTTACCCTGCTGAGATGATGTTCTAGGTTAGGAGAGGAGCTCCAGGCTATCATAAGTAGATGAATAGGACCTAGCTTCCTACAGAGGAGCTAGACCAGGTACTTGCATAAACATACCCAGTCACTTTTGAATGTGTGACTATGCATGAGACATCAAAGTTATGAATAATAGAGTCATTAAGTCAATTTTGAAAATTAGAATCCAAATGTTGTCAATAATACTGAGAGAAAAGCAAAAAGACAAAGGCCATGTGAAGAAAAACATGAATCATTACATAAAGTCACTCATTTGGCAGAGACAGAAAACAACCAAAATTCTAATTATCAACTCCAGCTGTCTTCACTTCTGTCCTCACAATTACCAGTTTTATACTTCTGCTAAAGGAATCCTGACTTCGGTGATTCTGTTCACTTGCTTTTGATTTTAATAGAATATTCTTTATCAACGCTTCCTTGAGATTGAGAAGGCTTGAGAACAGGTAGGAGGAAGCAGGATTTAATTGATAGTTTGAAGCCTACCATCATGTATGCTGGAACTAAGAGCATCTGAGACAACAAATCAGTGGCTCAACATTGGCAGGTTCTTTCTCTTTAGAGAAAGAAGAGAAGCCTTGTCCTTGCAAAGCCTTTCCTGAGCATTTTCCAAGATCCTGGGCCTTGCCAAATCCTGTTCCTTGTGCTAAGTACAGCAGCCCATCCTTTAGCATGTGCAGTAGCTGGTGGCGTCTTCAGACATTTCTGATCATTTTTGCATGTCATTAAAGGAAAACAAGATTCAGTTCATGTTTCTTTTTTCCTAGTTTTCACTACCATGCCTGTTAAAATATATACAGTCCAGAACTGCTACCCATCAATTGTTACTACATGACAAACTTGCAGTAGCTTAACAGATGTTTTATTTATTTGTTTTGGACTGCTTACTGGGCAAGACACCTGGTAAAATGTGCTTCTTCCCTGGATATTATACTGCAATACTAATATTTAGAGCTTGTTCCTTATAATTTCCACCTGAAAATATGACTGGCTGTTATCTTCCTGAAAAGGATCAGAATGATCCCTCCTCCAGTGAGAGGAGAAAACAGAGGAAAAGTGTTTTTCTAATAGGAAAATCTGAAAAAAAAGAAAATTTCAACCTACAGCACTAGAGGTAATGTCGTAATTAAAAAATGCAATATGCATTAGCATTAAATGTTGTACTTAACTGTGACTTTTTAAACAATTATGAGGAAACTATTTCAGTAGACATTTCATATGTTTAGTGAGGAAATTCTGTTCTGTCATCATAACTAAAAAAAACTAACCAGTTCTGGAAGCTAGTTTCATTCCAATAGAATTAAGCTATTATATTTGCTGCTGCACTGTACTGTCTCCAGTAATCTTAAATACAGTCTATTGCAAACCTGTAACACACTTGAAAATCATCTTCTTATTTGTCAGAGAGTGTGATCTCCTCCTTAAGGATTTCATATGCTGGCTTCCTGCCTATCAGCAAATGACTGAAGAACCTTGAAACCGGTTTTATAGAAGAGGGTTTTTTCCCAACTTGGAAAGAAATTGTGTTATTACACTAAAGTTGAGCTAGATGTTGTAAGTGACTTGTAAAGGTTACGTAAATAGATTATTCTTATTAAAATATATAGCTTGAGATTGCAGAATCTAGCGAGGGAAATGCTTGTAAATAGGACTCTGGTACTTTCATAAGTAACTCGAGTACTTAATTAAGTCTATGCAGAAATTCTATATTCACAAGATGTCAGAATGGTTACTGGCATCTAGAACCAGCCACCTAGTTGGTTGGAAGGATACTATGCTCAGAAATGCTTGCATGAAGAATGCTGTGGTGAAATGGTTTTGCTTTTTTATTTTTTTTTCAAAGGGCATCAACAGTTTGTCTCTGCTTAGAGCAATCCTCTAAAGCATCTTCCATGTCAACTCAGCCAAATTACTCTGAATAAATTGTTGCCTAAATTAGAATGGTTCCTATTAAAAAGCCTTCACCACAGTGGAGAAAAATGGTGTTACCACATTACTGATAAGTGACAAGCAGAGCGGCAGTTCCACTGCTGAGAGAGACTCAGCCAGGCAAGCAGAATTTTGCAGCCAGCCTTTTGCTCCTGTCTCAACTCTCCCACCTCTTGTTAACAGCACAAAGGTCACTGCAGGTATAAGAACGCTGGCTGGCATACATCAGTCCAACAGCATCCCAGTGATGCTGCTTATAGACTAAAAATACAGTCTAAATGTTTTGTGCAGTCTGCCTATACTACCTACATACAGTCCTCCAGTAGTGTAAACCAGGCTAACTCCTTTTCTGTGCCAGTGGCCAAGGCAAACACAAGGCTTGGAACTCTGCAGAAGATCCCCAGAGCTCAGCAGATTACTAGTGTTATCTTAAGCATGACTAGCAAAGACTGGCTAAGCAGCCATCCCTGAGCTAACACATCATTCTAGATGACCAGTCAACACACAAGGCACACAAGAAAATGATTCACTGTTTTTTTGCCAGCAAGTGAACTCATTGCTACTACAATGGGGCTGGAAATCTTTGGGTTGTACATATGCAGTCTAAATCTGCCTGCTTATGTCAACGTACCCTTTATAAGTTGGTGACCTGGGCAAACCCAAAATGACTGCAGTGATGACAAGCGATAGTGCAGGGTAGTCAACTGTGGAGAGGATTTCTGCCCATCTCTCTGTGGAGAGTCCACTTTAACTGTTTCGATTGCCAAGTTATGGTAAGTACACTCGAATGATTTACCTTTAGGGTGATGAGCCTTAAACGGTAATCATCTGCTTGTATGACTTGGTTAACTGTGATTTCTATTCCTTCGTAGGTGACCTGTTCCTCTGGCCAATATTCTGTGCATTTCTGTGTGCAATATAAAATACATCTAGTTAAGCAGGCATCAAGGGAAGCTCATTTTTACTCCTCTGAAATTGGATATAGTGCATGCACAGATGAATATGAATGAAGGCTGTTTCTATAATAAGTACAAGTTACTTTCCATAAAGGGACTAAAGGTTTTTTTTTTTCTCTTGCACTCAGCTGTGTGATTAAAAAATGCTCAAATAAAATAACTACTAATGGCTGTTTTAAAATGTTCACATCCTAATTAAACTTCACACGTGGTGCTGTGTATTTTTAAGGTTCACTAGGGAGACCAGTGGTGAGGCATCTATGTTTATTAATAAACCTGTATTTTATATTAATTTCTTATAATAATTATTAGTATCAAGTCCATTGATTATTAATATTTCTGCAGGATGCATAAATGGGTAGGGAAACACAAAATACATCTTTTCTATTTTTGATCTCTGACATCTCAGAGAGCATTTGCTCTCTGAAAATAAAAACATCCTTTTCATAGGCTTTTGTACAGAAGAATGTGACAGGAAATGTTTCTGCAACTTAGATTATGTATTAAAACCCGCTTTAAATGGAGATGGAGAATCTTTCATCAGAGCTAGAAGCCAAAACAAAGCAACAGCTGTAACAGCTATAGGAATACTGCATTTAAATGCACCAAAACACAGCCAGGGATGCAGCCAACACAACCAGACAACTAGAGAAACCGAAGCTATAAGCCCAAAGCTCAGCTGTGGTACTGATACCCTACACTTGAGGAAAGGGGGAGCCTGGAACTCTCCTATCCTGGAAAAACAGCTGGCAAAAATGGGTATCTTTTGTATGGAATCTCTCTTTAAGCTAGTCAGTTGCTAAGGGAAGAGACAGGCATCTTCAACAGTGGAGTAGGGACTAGTTCACGGAAGAGGACTTGGAGGGAATGACATGAAGAAGGCAGGATCTGAGATAAAGGTTCCCTTATGATAAAGTATGAAGAATTTTTTTTGTTATTACAGGAGAATAAGGATCTCCTGTTGGACAATACCTGTGAAAGAGTCTGTAAACTTCTTCTTTAGCATGACTAGATATAACCCCGAATAAACGCAGTAAGCTAAATGATGTGCTGTTCTCCCCCAGCAAAGATAATCCCACTTCAGGAGGAGGACAAACAACAGAAAAGTATCTTGAAAAGGACCGAGTCAATTCTTTGGTGGGGGAGAAGCCATGCTCTTCCAGCTGCATAGCGCACCAGCTAACAACCCACTGGGAACGGGGCCCACTGTGTCTGCAAAAATTACTTACGCAGATTGCGTTTTGCTTCCCCTCCTCTTAAGCTGCAGAATCCATTGTAAAAATTGTCAAGAGCACTAACAGCTATCAATAGCACAGACGTTGTTCTGCCTCCGAGTGAAGCTGCCCACTCACTCTTGTGGGCTGTCTGTCAGTTCAGATCAGACACGACAGAGGGCTGAGATACAGAGCTCTTCACACTCCTATTAGCAAAGTCACTGCGCCAAAAGAAACGCAAAGCCTGTTCCTAGCGTAATGGGAGAACAAAGGTTGGGGGTTTCAATCTCTATCCTCTGACTCCTGCTATTCATATGTTAATATGCGTTATGGAAAAGAAAAAAAAAAGGAATGCGTATAGGAAACATTCACACGGAAGCACTTTACCCTATATTTAGGGCTGAGATTCCTGACATCATTTAATTTTTGACACAAAAGGTTTCAGATAAGACTCAGCAGCTCTGTAATGATATATAGGCTGCAGCAAGCTCCACTCACACAGGGCAATAGCACTGCAGTGCACTGCTTCCCAAGGCTGATAAGATGAATGAAATACTTGCAGTACTTACAAGGGGAACTCTGGATGTAAGTTTATTCTACCTTCCTGTTATACAATCCTGCCATAGAAGCTATAGCAGGAGAACTCCATTACACACAACGTACAGGACAAAGTTTTCTCTGCCTTCTCCTCTTTCTTAAAAGGGGTAAACCTTTCCATAGTGCTTAAATGATTCTGGTAGACTATCTTGTAACACCTTAATATGTCATTTGCCATAAACTGGCCCCTCAGACCCATGAACAAGTTAACGCTTCAGCTCTGTAGTAGCAGACTGTTACTACACACAGCTGTAACACAGCTAAGAGGCAGATGTGAGCTGAAACATGTTAGTACCAATCTCAGTGAGAAAACCTTCAGGCCAGCAGCACGCTATGCTTCATGTCAGCAATATCCTAAGAGCACCTGCTGAGTCAGCTGGCTGCTCTAACTGCTGGGTACTAACTTGTAAAGCAGAGTAATTCTGTGTGTCCACCTAGTTCATGTCTTTCTCACTGAAACTCAAGCTAAAGCAACTTACTTCACACATGGGGAAAGCTAAAGGTTTACACACATGTATAAATACGGACCCTCAGCTACTAGTTAAGCTAGCACAGCTCAGCACTTTTGATGTGTTCCCATCCTGGGCATCTCTCTGAAACTTCTCCACATGAAAAAGCCTCACCTAAATTACCAATGGGTTCTCAGGAGGGAGCGTGGACAAATACTGCTCCTTCAGCCTAGGAAGTATCACTTGGGAGCACTGTACTTCACCTTGCTGCTAAGGATGATGGAGGTTGCAAGAGATTAATTCCTGCCCAAGCCACTGCCTCGCACCCTACTCTGCCAGTGAAGGTAGTCTGGACTCCGACACCTGCCTGTGAACTGAAATTCAGGCGTGTGGCTCTCACAGCTCTGCTGTGGGGCAAGAATTTCAGCAGAAAGTTAGTAATGAATACTTGGAAAACAGCAAGATGTGTGCTCGGTGAATATAGGCATTGGACCATAATAAACAACAGAAAAGTATGGACTTGGTTAATTAAAAATATTCAGAATATTATCCAGAAAATATGCAGAATTCCTAGCTAGTAGGGATAAGTAGGGATTGTGTGCTACCACTTTGACACCTTCACAGAGGACTTCAAAGAGTTTCTGCAAACAGAGCTGGGTTTATAGAGGCCTTACATCAGTTGGGAGAGGAAAACGAGCCAAAATAGCAGTGGCCAAGTTGGACAGTGAAACAAGACTTACAGCAACCTCACCAGGAAGCGGGAAAACACACACATCTCAACCTGAAAGTGTTCATGTTGGCTCTGACAGCTCAGGCCATTGTACTAGCTTCTTTTCACTTATTTTCACTGGCTTAGCATCTGTGCTAGAAATATCTGCTATAGTACATATAAAATACAGACTGTATGTAACACCATTACCTCATTCATCTCTTCTATATTGGTAATCATGACAATGATGGGACAACGCTCCTGCCACACCATTCTCCAGAAATCACTTACAGTATTAACTATCGGTCCCTGAGTAGCAATATATACCTTTTCCTCTCCTCCATAGCCCTGCCAACAAAACAACAAGAGATCAGTTTTAATAGGGATGCCCACCAGAAGCTTGAGGGTTCATTCTTTAAACAGAGAGCTACCACTGGTTGGATTGGAGACTCCATGCCACAGGTTCTTCCCCTCTCTATCTCTCTCCTGCACATATGCACACAGGAGCAGGATCTGGCCTCTCACAGTTCCAGCAGTGAGAGTCCCATGGCTTTGAGGTGACCCTGGCTAGGTCAAGAGCCTTATGCAGGCTTGTTTTCTAGTGCCTTGGTCAGGCCAGGTGAAAACTTCTTCACCTCAAGTAACTGCAGAAGTGTGCATCACTCTGGTCTGAACTTGTACAGTTGCACTTAACACTTGGTTTTCAGTTAATGTAAGCAGGAGAGAAGAGTAACCAGATCAGCTAGGATGCCTTTAAACGCCAGTGGATGTTGCAATTAAATCTCTTTATGTTAACAGTGGCTGATAGAGGCCAGTCAAACACACTGGACTGTTGAGGTCTTACCCTGATGTAGTTAGCATTGATGTAAGAGCTAAGGGGGTCGTCCTGATCAGCTGAGGTAAGGCACACTCTGCTGTGAGGATCTGCAACATGTAAAGAGATAAGCTACAGTTTATCAGCTGCTGAGAGGAGTGAGCAAGAGACACAAGGTTATTTTGTACAGCCAGACATTTAGTGCATACAGGGGCATCGCAACAGAAGGCAGTGGCCTTGGAGAGCTCCCATGTTAAAATTCTAACAGAAAAAGGGATCGTCTGGTTGGGGTCATTCTGCTGTCTCTGAAGTCTCATTCCTGGTGCAGAAACAAGGCTGCAGGGTAACTCTGGAGAAGCAGTAAGATTTTAGTTCTAGTCAAGTATTTCTCAATTTGTAATGTCATTGGACAAAACTTGCCTTACAGGACACTAGAATATTATTTGTCAAGTGGCAGCAAACAGCTTTTCCTCCCAACCATAAACATTCCTTGCCTGAAAACAAGATGACAATAACTTTCCACTGTCTTGTCTTGCACTGAACTGAGATGCAGTAGTGATGAATATGATGCTTAAAGAGAAATTGAGGAATATTAGTCTCATGTGCTTTGCAAAGTTGCTGCTCTACTTGAGTTTCCCTCATGGGGGCTGTTTATGAAAGATTTTTCTTGCTTACATGAGACACCGAATGAATACATTATTCTAGCTGGGAAGCTCCATGAATCTCTCACTGAAGTCAATGGGAACTGTTCCACTGATTTTAACAGGAGCTGACACAGGCCCACATTCATCCACTTCCACGAGGGACACATGTTTGTCATCATTAACAAGGAACATCCTTGTGGCAGAGGCTTCGCCAAAGAGCAGCAATATATTGCCAGGAGAATACAAAAACAAATCACAAATAACTTTTTCATAAAAAATTCAACCTGTTCAGAAACCAGAACAAAATAAGAGTACGATACTGTGCAAAGTACAGAGGACCAAGCACACAGCCATTTCTGGTGGATTATGAACACAGACTCAGCATGAAATGCTGCCCTCAGACAGAACCAATTGACATTATCCATAATGTGAGAACATAATCACAATCTGCAAAGCAAAGGTATTAAAGTTACCATTTTATAGCATGGAAGTACTGAAACTAGGCGAGTTTCTCTCAAACACCCTTCCCTCCTATTCACCTTTTCGTGTTCCTCTACTGCTAGTAGATTGAGACACTCAGGGGAGCAGTAATTCTGAAAGGCCACTTCTCACACAAAGTCACACAGAAAGCAACAGTAGTTGCCAGATACTTTTTCAAATGTCACTAGACTCAGTTTAGGCCCCTTTCAAGAAGTACTTTTGTCAGGATTCTAGAGAGGCACCCACTAAGTCTGTTGAAGCCTGGGTAAGGATTATGTGATTTTTCCCTACTAACAACAATGTTGGAACGTTTGGCCTAACTATGAATGGGGTAAATGCAATAGAACTGTGTAGAAGTCAAAGAAGTCTGTCTAGACATTTCTCTTGAAGAAAAGATTCAAGGCAACTGATACACAACATCCTCTAACAGGTTCTCACCCACCTCTGAAGCTCTGCAGAACGTGTTTTCCCACTATACTCAAAAAATGCTTCCTAAAATACTAGGGAAAAGTTACCATTTCTTAATCATATTCTGTAGTCAGTAGACTCCAGATTCTTCTCTGGAAGGAAAGTAGAGGATTGCCCGCAAATATTAAACTTCACATTCATGACATCTTCAGACTAACCCCCTCTGCATGACATTTCTCCAGAAAGGCCCTTCTGTCATCAAAACAACCCTTTTAAGTCATTTCACTACCACCATCACCAGCAAATCTGCAAAAAGGATTTACTACAAAAGAAAAATAAGCTAGATGAGTTGGAACCTATTAACATGTCCCTAATATATTACAATTAATGCTAGATTTACAACTAACTGATCAACACGTTAAGTGATTGCTTATCTTTCAATGATAACTGGCTAGATTATTTCTGGAGATGTAGCTGGTAGGAGAATTTTAGTTATTTCTAAAATCCCAAGTAATAGATGTGGGGTTTGACATTAGCTGGATAATCCAACACTTGCTGTCCCTACATTAAAATGAGGATCACAGTTGTGAGAGCCTTTCCTGCTGCAGCATATTCAGCAGCTCCTTCCATTGTTACTTACTGCAACCAGAACTTAATGCTAGGTAGGTATACAGAGCAGCATAGGGTCCACTGCATCAGCTTGGAAACCAGAAAACCACAGAATGCTCAAACCCAAAAAACATCCTTCTCTCCCTCATCTTGCCTTCAGTTCCCTGTCTTACCCAGCCCATGGATAATTTATGGATCTTCAGCTTTACAGCACAAAAGGGACCATATACTTAGAGATGGGGGAGCTAACAAGGAAGCCCTCTCCTTTCCTCAGTAACATCAGGACAACACTGTGAGATAACGCTGCACAAACTGCTGGATTCAGAATTCTTCAGGGGAAAAAAATCCAGAGAATAGAGGGCTTGGAATAAGATTGTTAATCTGAGGTAAACAGGGTACAAGGTAGTTATTTTCATTTTGAGAGGCCAAAGTGATAGCAACGGCTGCCACCTCCTACCTGTAAGGCTGAGATAGGGTTTGCAGCAAGGCTGAGATAGAGTTTGCAGCAAGTAAGTAATGCGGTGCGTGATCATTCCTAAAAGGACATGGCAGTGAGCCATATGCTTTCACAACTCCGTTTACATCACAGGAAGTGGGTGTTAAGAATAGCAGTAATTTTGATGTTTCTGTTTAAACATCCAATTTGGGATGTTTGAAACTGATCCAACTCTCAAGATAGGCATTAGATGCCAACTTCAGAATATTCAGGTCACTTGAAAATAAAGCCATCTAGACATCTGCAATCATTAGCACCCAAAATCACTAGCTACTTCTGAAATCACTGCTCAGGATAACAACGCTGCCAGAATTTAGCTCCTCTGAATGAGTTTATCACAGAAAATACCAAGTGACATGAATAAACACACCAAGGTCGCAGGTATAACGGCATCTCATGATTCAATTCTAATGATTTAAATTTAAGTTCTCCTGGCAGTCAGTGGGTCGTTAATTCTCCATGCTCTTTACCCCTTTTGAAATATAATTTATGCTTCAAAGCCACATTGCTGCTTTATAAATACTGCCTTAGACAATATATGGTAGCAAAAACACAGTTGATGTATTCTGGAAAGCAAAGTGCAAAGCCTTTCAAGCATGCGGAAAAAAGCACTCTGTTTTATTGACTTAAAAAGCAGAGAACTTACTTGGGAGAATTGTTTTGTAGCGATTCTTCCGCACTAAGCCTGGAATATCATATTCCTTTGGATCAACAAAGTTCATTGGAATTTCCTGTTCAAAAAATGCAGAGCAGGTAGTATTATTAGATTCACAAGAGAAATAAAAAGCGCAAACTCATTACGTCCTGCCTGTGAGGGAGGAGAAGAGATGAAGTCAGCTGAGACATATGGTACCGCACTTCTGGCAATTTACCACCAAAACATGATTGATGTTTCCTTTTACTGTCACTGGCTTTCTTTCCTGAAATACTTAATAGGATAACGCTCATAGTGACTGATTCATTGAGTAATACGCACAGTGGCATTATGTCAGCTCCCAGTATTATTAGAACTGAATTACAAGTGTAGGCACAGAATTCAGCAAAAAGGTGGTACGTAAGATACCCCACTCCAAAAGTCACTGGACCTCAGACACCCTCCTTTGACTCACACACCATCCCTTGCACTTGGGGCAAAGGGAATAACTTGGTGACAATTCCCTCCAGTAACCGAACACGACACATACTGAGCAGCTGGCCTGGTGACCTGGCTCTAGGAGTCAAGGTCTCTTTGTGCTCTCTGCTCTCCCTGGCTCCATGGGCAAGGAGAACAAAGAGCTGTGCACCGGTTACCTGCTCCTCACACTACTGGATCAAAGACACACAAAGATGGACGGGCTTCTTGTTCTCCCTACTCATTTCTTACATAGCTGAGTATCACTTAACAAGAGGCAACTAATACTACTACTACTAATACTACTAATAAAGTAGTAATAAATAAGTAGTACTTCCAAATTGTGGAAGTACTATTTGGTGCAACTACCCATTGCAAATTTGTAAAACTTCTGGGCATTCAACTTTTGTCCCAAAGGACTTTGAAATCCACTTTTTATCTCCTTACTCCATCTGCATATGTCAAGGCTACATTTTTTCCCCAAATAAGGCTAAGAGCTCTTTCTTCCAAATTCAGAGAAGATACAGAAACCAGGGAAAAATACTTCAGAATCCTAAAAACAACTAAACCAGCTGCTTTTACCTGACAAATAATTTCTGTGCAGATAAAAACAAAACCACACACACACACACACACACACACACACAC
>JAVCKT010035297.1:0-19079 GCA_032273925.1 Rhynchotus rufescens | reverse complement strand
ACTATGCATTCATGAAGTCATTTTTTTTCAGATTTTAGCAATACTAAATTGAAAAGGAAAAAAGGAAAAAAATACTACTAAACTTAAAATAGTATAACAGAATACCACAATATAGGTGAAAAGAACAAATATTCATTAAATTCTTAAAATTTACTTACAAGACAAGCTCAGTCATTATCCATTTTATTGCAGCAAAGAAGGCATTATAAGGCTGAAGAGAAGCAACTTATTTATTAAAAAGGCAAAATATGCAGTATTGATACCTTAACTGAAAATCTCCATGTAAAGACAATGTTATGGATATTCAAATGCATGGAAAGCATGAGAAAAATAAAAGTAGCTTTTTCTTAGAGATTAAGAGAAGAAAAAAAACATAATTATTGCATTGAATAATAAAACACATTGTTGTGAAATTTCCTTTACACATGGTCCTCTACGCAGATTATGATTTTAAAAAGGAAGGTTTTGCAAATGATTCTAAAATATTTAACCTCTAGGGGTTCCTATTTCCCAGGCTATTGCTGGAGGAACAGTTCTGGTAGATAATATGAGCTTTTCTTAGGCTGCAGTTCACAGACTTGCCTCTCTATAATGTAAATCTATATTCACGACCTCAATCTAATTAGTCTGGGAAAAGCTTCTGAAGTCTTAATTTACCTAAATGAAGTTATGTGTGTCATGGGCCAGCTGTAAGCAGTGTAAGTAATTTTTAAGATTCTTCTCCCTTCCCTTTGTTTTTCTGGAAAATACCAAATAAAGCAAATGCTTAAAAAAAAAAAAAAAAAAGAAAAGAAAAACCTGTGTTGACAGGATTTCTAATATATATTAAATATTTCATCTCTTAAAAGAATATCAATAGGAATATTAATTTTGAAAGAATCTCGGGCAGGAAAGGCAGCTTCCATAAATCTGCAGAGAATAACTTACACGTGTTTTACTTGTGGTATGGTCTTTTGGCTGTCTGAAATTTGCAAGTTTATTTTTAAGAGCCTGTATCAGAAAAGTATTTAGCGCGTGTAAGCGGTCGCATGGACTCCCACAGAACCGCTCAGACGATTAAAATCACATAAGGAGGGGCCGACTCGGCCCCTTGCGAGGGTCTGTCCCCGGTTTCGAGGCCCAGGGTGCCACCAGCCTGTCCGAGGGCTCGGGCGCCTTCAACACGAACCAGCCCGAGGCCCGAACCCCGAGACGCACCAAGGGCTTCTCCTATAACGGAGCCTCTCACAGGAAAAGATCCACCACACTATTATACCCATTAGGAAAAGGTATCATTAGTCTTTCCTCAGAATGAAAAAAAAAAGTAAGTTCAAGCTCTTTGGGAGAATTTTTAAAAATTTCTTTGCAAATCAAAAAATTTGAAATCTTCCATCAAAGTAATCAATTTTTTTTCTGAAATAACTAAAATTACCTGCTTTGAAGATGTTACTCACTTTTGCTTTACTAACAGCAAATGATACTGTAAAATAATATTTATTTAATGTAAAATGTACTACATTTTATAAAACAAATGATTTTAATATGAGAGCTAGAATAAAATGAAACAAACTCTTCCAAAATAACTGAAATAGAAGATTTCAATATTACAGGGCACAAACCGAGAAGAGTTTGTCTTGAAATTTTAGTGTAAAAGCTGTGTATGATATTGAAATCACTGTATCCTTATGAAATGTGATTTTAGTGAGACAAAATTTCCCACACAAAGACTGTGCGCTCAAAAACTTTTATCAATTTTGTTCTCCATATATATTTTAAAGAGAAACAAGTCAAAGGAATTGACCTGAGTGATTCTGTGGCACTAATACGTTTATAACAAGGCAGTAGATTTTAGACAAATTTCAGTAAAAAATATTATATTTTATGGAATGTTAGCTAGGACTTGAATAAATTAAAGCAAAAAAAATGCTAAGCTATCTTAATTATAAACTGTTTTCCAGATATATTTTAAAAAGCAATCTCATATAGTAAAGAAAGCGACAGAATTATCTATAACCCTTGTCCATATCTACCTTACCCTTCCAGATATTTATGTGGAAAATGTGCCAAAAGCTAATAACCTGATCTACATGTGCAAAACTGCAATTAAAACACCCAAATGACTTATTTTTGAGAAATATGGCCCTTGCTGTTTTCGTTGCAAGTTCTCTTTGCATTTTCTCTGTATTCATGATTAGAAGTGAATGGAAAAGAATAAATTAAAGCTTTCCCTAACTTTCAAAGCAAACCTGACAAAAACTCACAGGGTTTCAAGGGAAAATTCACCTATCCTGAAAAGCACAATTAAAGAACACATCACATCTCAGGATATTCCCCAAGTGCTCCGGAGTTTTCTTCCAGTGAACAGAGCACAGGCAAAAATTGCAATCGTGCAAATCTCCTGGATGAAAGCCTGTTTATAAGAGGGAAGGACTTCAGCTCTGCATGCTGGCTGCTTGCACGAAGCAAGCTGAAGCCCCAAGCCTTAGAGTGGAAGGCTGTCACTAACAACTTCAATATATTTTAAATTCTTCTGCCACGCAGATGTGATTCACAGCAATGTTTTACTAAGAGTTAAAGACCCACTGCACAGTCTGGAACTCAGGATACTGAGAATGTCTTTTTTTTCAGGTTCAGGCCTCAGCAGATAACAGATAGATATATGCAGTATAATCCTTATTTGGAGCTGTTTCAAAAGCACATGTGATCATGTAAATGAAAGCATCCTAAAATACATACCATTATTAAACAAACCAGAGTCACTCCATAAGCAGAGACTATAGAAGCTACATATTTATAGATGTTTGGAAGTTGCCACTTATTTAATAATTTATCTATGTATACACAAAGTTTTTGTAGCTGGAGCCTTGCACATTTAAAAATACAAAATACTAGATAGCTTTTCTGGCCTGGTAGTGCTGTTAATATTTAGGTTGCCTTTGCCTATGATTATTTTATGTTGAAATATTCATATATTTGTTAAACAATTTCTTCTTAATATGCAAGAACTATAGTTTATCTAAAACTTTATAAGATAAATTTGAAATAGTAATCTCTATGATGTATAAGTGATTGTAAAATGCCCTTTGAGGTAACAACTCAAAGCTATGAACTTATTACCTTAACATATGTTCTGGCAGCAAGTGAGTACTACCCTGGCCAGACCCCCCACTTGCAGGACCCCAGGTCTTGCAGAGGGACAGGCTTTGTAATCAGAGCTAATTAGAAGACAAAGGACGAAATGATCTTTGAAATTCTACTTTAAAAAGTATCTTCTTTAAATGCTTGGGAAAATGTATTAAAAACATTGGTTTGTGTTTGTTCTGTAAATGAACCAATCCTTTAATACAACAAAGCCCTCAGTTTTTAATTTGAATTGCATATTACCATGTGTGTATATGTTTACATACTGAAAATGTAAATTTGGTTTGAGCCTCCCACATACGAGCATTTTGTATGGGACAGAGGACATCCCGACACCGCCTCCGAAATGGTGGTCCAGTATCAAAAATGGTTGTATAAGGACTTGAACTTGTAAATGCTTAACACTTTGCATTTGTTTATAATATAGCATTCCTCTTATGCACTATGATAAACCCGAGAGCTGTAAGCATTCCAAATTAAAATTATGGGCTTACAATGGCCATGATGTATTTGCAACATTTTTCTTTGATGATTGCATGGAAAGGTGCTCAGAAAATTAACTATACTTACGTCCAGTAAGCTATGGGCACTGTCGCTACTCTCTTTGTTTGTTCTACACATGGCCTGGTAGTCATAAAGTGTAATTCTACAGAGAAGAACAAAAAACTTCTTGACTAAAAGAAGAAAACACACTGGAATAAAAATGATGTTATGGAAAGGTCTGCCTACAAAGTAGATAGGCAAATAAAAACCGTAAGGGTGGTGGGGTAGGGAGGAAAAGGGAACGTTAAAATATTTAACATACAAAGGGGAATAAAGGTATGAAACAGCATGGAAAGTTTGTAAGGATTTTTTCAGACTGTGGAACAAAGCAAAGGCATAACTGAGAGAAGAGGAAACAGGGAAGGTAACGTACAGTATAATACACAATGGGAGAAACAATGCCAAGAGGAAGAGAATATACATTCAACAGGATGCTTCAACAGTTGGTTCTGGACTGAGAGCAGCACATTTAGCCCCAGAAAGTGGAAGGATCTATGCATCCGAGGAGATTCTCAGGAAGGACCACACTCGAATTCAAAAAAATGTAGGAAGACATTTCTGCTGCTCTAGCATCTCAGTGCATAACTGATCCATGAGCAGGGCACTCTCTTCCAAAGAAAAGGGAGGATTAAAGTCAGTGTATTCACTGTACAGACATTCAGAATGGGATGGGTTTCCTTTTGCTTTTCATGAGAACAAAATACTCCATGTTAGAGAGCTGCTGTAACTAACACATGCTGGAAGCCTCCTCAGATGCACAGTCATGGGGAAATTTTGTTCTGTTATTGATTTTATTCATCATTGACACACTTTAGAGATCTAAATGTAAAATGCAGAACTCAGAGATACTATATGGAAATGTGATTATTTCTCTAAATCTGTCTGTCCATAGAACAATTATGTCCATACACAGAAAAGCATTTAACATCTATAACAGATGTAGAATAGATTATCTAATAAAATGCAACAAGTCCAAATATAAAAAAGTTACTAGTATTGCTTGAACATATTCATTTGACTTTTGCATCATCAAGGACAAGGGAACACAACCGGACATAAATGGTTTTAAATGTATGAGATGGGACTTCAATGTTTTGTGATGTGTGCCTTGCTTCTAAGTGAGGAGGAAAGGAGAGCACACAAATTCAGCTATGGAAAGGATGTCCCAGAAGCTGCCAAAAACAGGTCATGAAATGCATTCAGCATCACCATGAAATGCATTCTGCACTGCATGCCATGAAACGCTGCAACCTGTACCAATAAAATGCTGTAATCCATACGAGTAGAAACTGTATATATTTTTTTCTGATCTAATTTTGTGACAGCAGCCATCCCTAAAAGCTTCTTTATTAGGCATCATGCTTTATTTTTGGCTCACAGGCACAATATCTAAACATATTGGCTCTTGCAGCTTCAGCTAACCATTTAGTATATGGTCATACTGCTCACATTGTTGACTTTATCTTATATTTAGAATAAAAATGGCCAAGAAGCCACCGTTTTCTGGACTGGCAGAGAGAGGCACATGGTAGACACACGCATAACTAGAGACCTAAACATGGGTGTAAGTTGAACACTGACCATACTTGGCAGAATGACGCCCACAGCCAGATCCGCGCACACAGATCTGCCAAGACAAACAGAGCAGTACATGGTGTAAGCTGTGCTGCCCGTATGGCATGCAGTAATACACCACTTCCTCTAGCTTGTTCTGTCTTTCCTCCCCTTAACCATGGTCAGAATCCAGCCCTTCTAATGTGATCTCTCCACTTTGGCCTTTCCACTCTTGGAGTTAGCTCAGCTTATTCGTCTAGACCTAAGGACCATGCTAGATGTCCACAGGGGACCTCCTGCTAGTGATGGCAGCAGTTGGTGAGCGCACATGCAAGGACAATTCACACATTTTAACTTGCTCTCTGCAGAACAGTCAAGGAAATCTCTCTTGCTCAAGTGGTCCCATCCTATTTGATTCACTAGCTAGTGCTCGGAGTAGAACAGCATTCAGTTTAGCCTTTATTCTTTGCATTTTTTTTCAATAGGATAAGTTTGGTGACTATTCACTTGGTATTTGGAAGTGCAATCATTTTCTTAACTTTCAGTTCCATGCACAACAACAGTTTGGTTAATCTATGGGCTTCTTTATTCTACTAAGAGGTAGACAAACAAAGAGGTATTTAAACAAATATCATTACAGTGTGTCATTTGGAACATATGTCAGATTCAAAGTCAGTTTTATATATTAAAAAAGGGCTTTTCCCTCTCCATATTAATTTTGTTAGTATTACACCTATTCAAATATAGTAAATAGTTTCTTTAAATGCTCAAAGATAAAAGGTCATAAAAAGACTGGAATATGTACTCACACAAATAATCATAAACACAATTAATACTGCAACCAGACATGCTATATTGTATTTCTGTGAATTGTCTTATCGCATTGCAGGCAGTATAAAGCAATCTAAGACTGCATTATGAATAAGAGGAACAAAAATACTAAAACATATGTAGTTAAATACAGTTTCATTTAACAAGTAAGGAAATACTAAGTTTCAAAGGGATGGCACAGGGAAGAAGTAATAAAAAACTCAAAATCATAGTGGAAAACTGTAAAACTGTTTTTTGGCTATATTTTAATGTCAGCAGATTACAGTACAATGAATTTAAAGTTTTAATACGTATAATTAGAGGTGTTGTGAGTGTGAAGATTCTGCTTCAGAAACAAACCAGAAAAAAGATAATGTAATCAGGGAGAGAGAAAAAAAAAAAAAAGGGTGGTGGTGGTGAGGAAACATTTAGAAAGGTACATGCTAGGCATGCATTTCTTAATAGCAAAATTCTGAAATAAGTTTGGCTTTTTGAGCAATGTATTCATCAACGTAGTGATTTTCAATGTGGGTAGGTTCAACACCTACCTGAGAGTCTCTAAGGAGACAATTCAAACAGTACAACACAGGATGCACAAGTTATGGCAGCAAAAGCACGACTGCCAGACATCCTTACAAAGACCTGATTCTTCCCCACTAGAAGCAAATAAGAATTCTGCAACACACTTGCATCCACCAAGATCGGTGGATGAAACCCATAACCATGCTGAAATCTGAACACTGCAACATATTGAATCAATTTTAGACTCTCACTCTCTGTCACTGTGAATGATATTAAAGCTCTGTATAAATGGGTTCCATGGCATTTACAAATTCAAATACAGTTTTGTTTTGATTTTATTCTTGGAAATGTATTAAGAAGGTAAAAGCCTTCCAGTTCTATTCCTTGTTAAGACTACTGCAGTCTTGATAGTCAAAACACTGGCCTAAGATACTGTGGTGCTTCTGTGTCCAGGTGTCATTTCTGGAGTGCTATTTCATTGCTAATGTCTTTCTGAGATGTTCCAAAACAAGCTTTCCTATCATTGAGGCAGATTTAATCAATTCCTGCAGAATGAAAGGTTTCCCCTGATCTAAATTTAAGCCTGTCTATATGCTGTAGTCCAAGCTCTGTATTACAGCGTGTCTCAGGAGTGCTTTACTCCAATACGCTCAACACTTTGGCATCACCACGCCACTAACTGCCCCCTTTCCCATACCTCATCACTGAGGCCTACAAAAAAAAAGAAGAAAAAAGACCTTTCAAAAGCGATCAAAAGGCAGATACAGACTATTTGCAAAAATATTCAAGAAAAGGAAATCTTTGCAACAGCAGTTAAAGGTGAACTTCCATTGTTTACAACATACAAATCTCGGTCAAGAAAATTAAACTTCTAAGAACCACCAGCAACCCAGACTATACTAACAGAGATAGTGTTCTGCTTTCAGCTAGATCTGTAGCATACATATGATTTTCTAGCTGTGAGTATAAAATATCATAATAGACAATTATGTTAGCAAAAAGATCTCCACTGCATAAATTTTAAATATTCTTTCACTGGTCGAAGATATTTGGAGACATTCATAGAATTCGTAGGAATATCAAGTTTAACATTGTTCTGTCTTACTATGGCAATAAATTTCAATTCCATATAAAAGAAAGAAGGGCTCAAAATCAAAAAAAAAAAAAAACCCCATAGGAAGCTAATAATAAATCCCTAAAACATCCTAACTATTGACACAATCCTTTACTCATTAGCCAATGAATGGTGAGTGCAGCTCACTCTGATGGAGAGATGTTCATTAACCCAATCATGGAGGACAAGCTGTCCCACACCCTCACAGTGGGAGAGGACTTGACAGCACTGGCTATCAACAGGAAACGTGTGTCTTAAATCCAAAGAGGTTCCTTGTGGGGAGACTGCAGGACAGTGAAAGAAAATCTGCTCTGTTGCTGCCCTAGTTCTCCCATCTTTACTGACAAATAGATTATTACAGTGTCCAGAAGCTGTCAGTCTAATACCTTCTACCATCACTAAGATCAAGGAAAGGGATAAAAGTAAATTACATCATTTGACAAAACAGATTTGTCATCACTTATCTGTGACTTCGCATTCAACTATTCCTAATTTCCATGAGGCTATAAAGCATAGCATTTATAAAAATGAGAACTCAACCTGTTATTTTCAGCATGTAGAAGGATGACCCACTTGCACAGCTCACATCTGGGGTCCTCTTTAAGTGGGTAAGAGTATTCCCATTTATCTAACGGAATGAATGCAGCTAACATAGCATGAAGCTGTTAGAAAAATTTACAGACATAGCCTTTAAACTATGCCTGAACTCGGGTCTGTGACAGCTAATTTTCGATGTCACACAGACAAAACAGGAGCAGCGGATATGCTGTACAGCAGTGCCGAAGCTTCAGAGCATGGGTACAAGATGTCACCAGATGTGATAAAGGCACAAAATCAGAACAGGGCTCCTGTGAAGGACAGCGGCAACGGGGAGGTGACCGACTGTTTCTGCTCTTCAGGACCTCCCGCGTGTGGTTAGGATCTGCCGGTGCGAGGCAGGCTGCTATCTGCCTTCTGGAAGTCTATGCCACTGATGAGAATGGAACATCCTTCTTCATGGCAGTACAACAAAATATTAGTCGTTTAGGAGCTCCAAACCAAGGGCACGGGTCTTGTGCATCCTCCACAGCGAATATGATGCATCAGACAACAGACAATTATTGGAAAGAGCCTGCTCATTTTCCTAACTTGAAGATCTTCTGTTTGCCCACGCAGAAAATAAAATTCAAATACCTGTTCATTTACCAGATGCATTTTTGTAATATTCATGCCATAACTATGGGGTAAATCTTGGGTCTACTCTACATTCACAAGTATAGCCAAATTAAGAGAAGGAAAATATCATTAGATTTTTTAAAGGTCAAAATAATAACGGGAAAAAATTCACATGAAAAGAAATAAAGCTTCTAAAAATAGCAGTGTCCATTTAACACCTTCAGAAATATTGAAGAACATTTAATTAAAATTTATGCTTAAGTACAAGAAAGTGACCTAAGCTATACAGAAAAAAATCCTTCATTTGGAGGGTGTGCTGCCTAAGAGGGAATTAGCGACCTGTTGCTGATCAAATAGTTACTGTTTTCATGATTGGACTTTAATATTTTGTTATTTGCAAGAAGCTTAGCAAAGAGCTGAGATTTTTTTTCATAATCTCCTTATTACCTAGAGGCCAAACATTTGGTAGGTTTTGCTTCTTAAGCAAATTCAGACAGAGACACAGAAGTCTGCCCCTGCATGTACTTATTTTGAGGAAACAAGTAAGGGATTTGGGAGGCTATAAGGGCATAGGTGATGCTCGGGAGGAGGCACACGAGAAAAGATACAAAAGCAGAGCAAGGAAAAGCAAATAGCAAGGGAAGCTCTTAAACGAGCAGAGCTTATTCAAGTGAGCCTTAGAATCTGGAAAAGTTGTGACTGAAGTGCCCACCGGTGAGGTCATAAATCCTGACAACAAGGTTGAATGTCAAGGCCCAATAATGATGCCTGGTCGGAACAAAACTGGTGAGAGGAAATGATGCTGCTTCTATATTTGCCCTATATATTTGCATAGTTTTCCTCCTACGTGCAATTTTCTTGAGATTTATTTGGTTCAGTTTCTCTTGAGGTCCCATTGCTCCCGTAGCCCTTAATTTTCCAATGATAACGTATTTCTTTTGATGATCATACTTCCAGCAATTGAATAATGTTTATCACTGCTTTTATGTGCTGGTAAAATCACAAAGAACTACAATGAAGAAGTTTTTGTTTGCTTCAAATAAAATGCTTAATTTTCTCGTACAAACAAGATCTTTTACACCACACAGCCTGTTTTATAAACAGGCTTTATTTCATGTTCTTTAACAGCGCATGTAAAGAACACAGTGCTAAATGCAAAGATTGCTGTCCGTGGAGAACCTTGGGGGTTTGGGATGGTTTGTGGAGAGCTGGGCCTTTCCTCTTCAGGCCAGTCATTTACTGGGACCAGAATTCAGCTATAACACACGGAGACAGGGCAAAAAGCTTTCTGCCTTGGAGAGCTGAAGCTGAAACTGGTTTATAAAGGAAGAATACAAACCACTGCTTTGAAGAGCAGTTGTATATGCTCTCGCATGCAATAACTACATCTAGTGACTGAAGGCAGCAGTAATGTGTCATCTTTATATACTAGAAATGTACAGGAAATAAAAAGGAAAAGTATTGCATGTATGTACTGCAGTTCTCTCATGCTCTTATATAAACTGTAAGAGGATGAAGGGGTAAGAAAATGTTCTCAGGACTGCATGAAAGCCATGAAAACTCCAGTTCTGAATTTGAGGTTAAAGGGAAAAGTCCTTTCTTACTTCCCTACGATGCATAATTCATTTTAATAGACACACAAAATCATCATTAGGTTTTATTGCCATCATGACAATAACACCAGGTCAATAGTCACAGCAAGCTCAAATGTGAGTTAACATGCGAGTGAAAATGAATTAGTGACACATCATTCTTTCCTTCTAACAGTAGGACGTTTTGCACTGTCTGGTTTGAGCAATCTCCAACTTTTATAGGTCTAAATATCATACATTGCATCCATGACTTGCTTTAGAGCCATCTAAAATCACTCTGTAGTACATACGGCCCCATCCCATTTCCACCTGAGCACAATGGGAACGGGAGAAACACGCAGCTTTAGCATCATACACCAACAAACTGCTCTTCTACCAAGAGACAGCAGGCTGAGTAGTCCATACTCTTGACATTCAATGTGCCTGGCATTCAGTTTCACTAAGCTCATACAGAAGAGGACGCAGAACCCAGTCACTCAGCCAAATATGGGCTTCTTTTATATGACCTTGGTTTTATTTATTTTATTTCAGTAAACTTTTTTTAAAGGGATAATGGGTATAGTTAATTCTTACCTCTTAAAAGAGCCCATGGTTAATAATTTGTTCATCACAGCCCCTTCAACCTCACCAAAAAAGTAGCCAGTCTGCAAGAAGAGAACACAAGAAATTACCGGGAAAGAATGCAAGAAATTACCAGAAATGCAGATAAATGGCAAAACAACAGTGGATGCAATTTAAACTGGCATATTTGATGATCTGACAAGAGTGGCTTTGACAGTTACACAGATAGGTTTTCAGGACTACTGCCATATAAAAAAATGAAGAGGACTTCTCAGTCATGGCAAGTTATGGAGATTACATTTTTACCCCTGAGCAGATGTGAGAGCTTATACAATAGATTGAGGTACATTATATAACATCCAGTATCAGAAATAAAAGTCATCCAAACCTAAAGCTCGTAAAGGAAACACACTAATCTGATCACAAACCCTTGTGATTAAAATGTTACTCAAAAAAGATATAAACAGGTTTTGAAAGGATTTCATAAACAGTCATAAAAAAGCATTGTTTATAATTCCTGCATGACCTGCTTAAGGAGCTGGAACAGTACATTTCATCAATCCTATAAATTTTAACTCTATTCAGAGTCATTTCATACTTAAAACCACTCAGTCTGATGAATTACCCATTTTGTCCTTGTTCAGCAAATGTGGACTAATAAAAATAAATCTCTATTGAGAAAACAAACATTCATGTTATGAATTTGGTATGTATGTGGAAGAGACTCTATTATCTGCAGCCATTCGTAGGGCATTCCAAAATCTTGCACGTGCCGCGCTTTTTTTTTTTTTTTTTTCCCCCCAGTTTGGGAAGATATTTTTTATTTTAGGGCCTCAGCTCCCAGAAGGATTGGGTATGGGCTCTGCATTGTTTAAAGGGAGAAATCCCACAATTTATGGGGGGAAAGGGCACTGCGTTCTCAGGTTGCATGGATTCCATCGGCTTGGTATGAACTAAACCCCAGTTCCATTACGAGGAACTTAGCTGACCTCAAGTATGCACCTGGGACTTCGGAGGCAGAGAGGTTCCTGCTCCAGCCAAAAAGAGTCATTCCTCCATCTAAAGAGCAACTATTGCTTTTTATACTCAGGGGAAACTTGGAACAGTCTCCAAAACATGCGGGTGTGTAAAGTTTCCTAGAAGCAAAAGGAACATTTGTAGTTTATATGACTAAAAACACTAACTTCAATAGCCCTAGCTGACTGATGAAGAATGATTATCCTAACTAGGGGATAGGCAGTCAGTTAATGTCAAAAAGCCCAAACCATAAAAGACTAGTATAACTTTAGTTAGTAATAAACCTGATTTATCAAGTTGAGTCTTATAAAGATATTTCAGTGACAGTTCTCTCCACAAAAGCTCCATTTGTAAATACCAGTTCTTTCCCAAACCATTAGCACTCAAATTGTTATTAGCTCTCTTACTGCATCAAGATTTGGTGTAATTTGGATGAAGAATTGCCCTGCCCATTTTCAGGAAAAAATTCCTAGAATGGTTCAGGTCGGTTTGGGCATTTCCACAGAAATGCAGTGCAGAAACAACCCTGGAGAGGTGATGAACATCCCTTCATCTCACTTCCTTATCCCTTCCTTTGCACCCAATATATATGCAGTGCAGTACAGCCTGCAGGTCTTGCCATTGGGGCTACTGCAAAGCAGACACCGCCTTTTCCTTGACCATCCACCAGCCTTGTGCAACTCTCACAACTTTTCTCTTGGCTGAAAAATCAGATAAGATAAGTAATGGATGTTTTCAGCTAAGCTACCAAAGGAAAAATCTCTTCCTAGCCCTATTCAATGCCTATATCCAACTTAGTTGGCAAAACAGCTACTCAGTCAGAAAATTGATTAAAAAAAAAAACAAAGACCAGACAAGATGCATAAAAACACGGGATCAAAATCATTTTACAATGAGAGTTATTTCCAGGTCATTGCTCATCTATGTAGAAAATACAGATTTGATAGACAGATATAGAAAAAAAAAAAACAAGAAAACAAAAATCCACAGCTGTTTCTAACATAATACAGCCAATGTTTAAGCAATGTTACATTTTTAGTTCATAATATTTTATGGGTACATCCTAGAATTACATTCACAGCGTGCTTGATGTTCTGAAGGGACGGAAGCAATAAATTTAATAAAGTAAAACAAAATAATCAGTTTCAGTCCTCAGTTTTGAGAATAAGAAGACTTAAATTGTGAGGAATGATTGCTGTATGACACAGTGCAGCATCTGTTTAGCAGCTAACGTTCTGGTACAGCACTGGAAAGGGAATAGTTTCAAAAAAAAATTGTATTGGCCTTGTTTATGGCTTGCTAATAGCCTTTTTAAAGTCTTAACCAAAACGTAATTATTTGCAGCAAAGGAAAATGGGAGCTTGAGGAAAGGTTACCCAGATATTTTTGAGCTATGCAAATCTGAAGAAACACTGTATTTTACCTTCAGAAGTGTCAGATTTCAAGTTACATTAATTCAAGCTTTTAATTTAACAGTGAAATTCTCAGCATGGCTTGCTTTTTGCCATGCGCGTAGAGTTTTCTATCTCCTCTCTGACCACTCGTTTAAGACACCCCGAGCCCACAGTAACATTTCTCAGTAAGCAACTGAGTCCTAACCAGTCTGACTGCCCTGGGGCCGAGCAGCCGCAGGGACATTCCCATTCCCGATCCCGCCACTCCGCTCGGCTTCGGTGGCTCCCGGCACAGCTGGGCCAGTCTCACCGGGTCGCAGGCACCAGTTAATGAGGATGCTGGGGGTTTCCTCATGGGTTTCCTCATCAGGGTTTAGCAATTATATGCTCACTTTTTACCCCTTTTTCTAAGACCTCAACACGAATCCATGTTTTGGATGTGCTAATCACGACCCCTTTTGCAGAGTTGAGTGTTCAATTTTAGCACTCTCCCATGACTGTAACCCACGGCAGAAGCTCATCCACAAACCTCTAAAATGTCACTATTAGCAGTTGGAAGATACGAGCCTTCTGTCCCCAGCCTCTGCCTTCCCTCGCCCAGCCTTCCCACGTGGTAAAAACACCACAGGGAATTGTTCTTCCTGGGGTAAAGATTTCTAAGGAAGACAGACACTTCCGCTGCAAAAATGCCCTTTAAACAAAACACTGATGAGTTCAAGAGCTGACCCTGCCTCACAGGCAGGCAGAAACCGAGCTGCTCTGGGAGACAACTTTGATGCTTTGTTTGAAGAATATTTTTAATCTTATGTTACATTTTAAGACCGTCTAAAAAGCAAGTAACTTTATATAAACGTTTTACAACAGATGAAAATCTTTCACTTACCTGTCGATAGTCTTCAGACACTAAAATAAATCCGTTGTTATCTATCAGATAGCAGTTGATTGCCTGAAAGTAACAAAAATACAATTTCCAGTTTTAGTTTTAGAATATAACAATTTTATTACTTCTATCCCAAGTGCTTCTACATGGATATAAGTTCTTGAAAAGAACTTCAAGTTCTTTTAACAGCTCACATTAAGTGAATGTATTCTCAAATTATGTGATATTATCTCATTTAATTTTTGTGCATTTAACACATGCAAACCAAATCAAAAGTGTGTAGAAAAAGAGGATATAAGATAACTATAAACAAACATAAAAAGAACCCAGTCAGTGCTTTTATAATCCACTCTTAAAAGTACTTCCTTATAACAGAGTTTGGAAAAATATCAACCCTTGTGGCTCCCAATGGCTTATGCTGTGTTTGGAGAAAAACATCAGCCCAATGTCATTACACTAACGATGTATTAATGAAAACACAGTGTCAGCCTGGAGGACCGATGGGGGACCAGGTAATATTTTTTAATTTGTTCATAGGGGGAGGGGACCAGAAACTTCTGTAAAAGAGGCCCCACAGGTCTCCTAAAGCTTTGCAAATTGTGTGTTTAATTGGGAACTGCATTCAGAGGTAGGGCTGTTAGCATTATGTAGGTCAGGCTTATAAATTGTATAAAACAAGGTAAACGCAAATCAGTGCTTCCCTGCATACATGCATGCATTATTTTAACCTCCAGTGAATTACTTGCTACAGGCAAAGTTTTAATTGCCTGTTTCACGGCTTAAACATAAGGTTCAACTCAAACCTTGATAGTACTCAGTTTCACACATTATTGCTAAAAACCTACCTCAGTGTTAAATCTCTAATATATTCTAATATTGGTTTATATCATCAAATATTTTACTATAGTCCCTTAAATTTTCAGTGACATTAGTGGGGGAAAAAAAAATCTGGGCTCTCAGCACAGCAATTCTTGTGGTTTTGCTTTTACTTTAAAACCATTCTTGCCACAAATGGGCTGAACAGAGATACGAAAAAATGTTTTCTGCTATATTATCCATGCCCAGCAAAATCCGTCTGCAGTTTTGAGAGGAAAGTGGTTCCCCTGCAGTAGTAACTGTGCAGGATGTCGTGAAAATGCAGCCTGGTCGCTCAGGCAACATTTTGATGAGTCTGATTCCTGTTCTGGCCACCTAGTAGTGCTGCTCTGTGCCACCAAAGAGGCAGTTTAAGAAATGTTGGCAGGAAGTTTAGCTTTAAAATAAACAAAACAAAAAGAACAAAGAAACCTAAACCAGGCATAAGCTGGGAATTGATGTCATTCCCAGGACATGCAAACGCAGGAAATTCATTCTCATAAGAGAACCTAAGCTACAGACACCCTTGGTGGCAGAAAACCTGTCAAAGAGGAGGTTAGAACAACTCATTATTCCCAACCTTTGATCTGCTGGAAAGCCAGAAGCTGGCCAGTGCAAGCTGGCCAGTGAAGATGCTGCTGAAGGCTCACACAGAGCTTGCACACAGAGTGGAGATGGTGCATGAGGGATGCTGCTGTCCTGAAGCCCAACATCAGCCTCCAACAGGAGAGCAGCCAAGTCACCAAAAGGCTCTTTGGACACTCTCCTCCTCAGCTCTTTGCTCTTAGTTGACAAGAAGAGTGTGTGGCACAGCCGAGGGGATGTGAATTTGCACTCTTCATGCATGAGAAGGGAATCAAACAGGGCTCCAGAACGAGCACTTCTCCACCGCTTGTGACACCCAAGAGCAGTCATGCTGCACTTGAGAGGTTGGGCTTCATTTCACAGCTTTTGGGTTACATGTAGTTAAGAGGAATGTGCCAGGATTCAATAATTAGTTGACATGTTTCAAATCTCTAGTTATTTGCTAGCATTTTTCAAAATTAGATAGACATTAATGATTTAGCATGACTATTAGAGACAGATGTAAAGCAACAGCTTTTTGGAGGTGTGTGGAAATAACAGGTTTCATATTTCAACTCATTTTGGAAACAGTAACACTAGGGAAATGTTCATTCAGGACAGTATTTGTCCATCTACTTGCCAGTAAGAAAAATAACTTTCTCTACACAGCACTACATTAAAGAAACATTTTGTAAATGAAATTTAGCATTGACAAAGGACAGCAGGGTGCAGTTACTTGTCCAATACCTTAGCACAAATATTTCAAATATGAGATTAATTCCTAGGATAACAGCATTTGCACAGGATAGAGTGGCATGGAAGAGGTTTAACTCTCAACGATTCACAGGTGTTGGAGGCGAACTAAGCACCACACGTTTGCCCAAAGGTTCACGCTCAGTGAACTTGAGACTTCAAGGGGATCGTTCCAGAGATGGGGAGTCCCTGGGCTTGTAAAATCAAGTAGGCATGAAGTCCAGAATAAACAGAGCAAGAATGTCGACTGAGCCCTGAAAACACATTTGGATTACGGGAACTTTGATCAAGCTCTAGTCCGCTATGTATTTTTCAGAACTCCAGTATATTAGGGCAGTAATAGAATGTAAGATGACTTAAAAAACCCAAAACGGAAACACAAACAGAAAAAATAAACTGAAATGGAAGATATCAGGAAAACAAGAAAAAATGAGCAAATGCAAAGCTTCCAAAAAAGAGAGAAAAAAGAGAGATCTGCCCTGAGCTGTGAATCTATCATACCACTCTATTTTAGAATCAATTAATTATACCGTACTATTCCATTTGCATTAACTTTATCTCCTAATATTTGTCAATTTGTACAGTAACTGTTCAATACCCTCTTGCCATTGAGGAAAGAGAGCTATGAAAGGTAACAGATTCAACAGATAGAATCCTATCAAGAGACAGTATGCTCTGTCATTTGGCAATTTATTAAAATCAAAAATAAATTTAGATGCTCTGAATGACTAAGGTTCATGCTACTGCTAAATTTATCTTACGTGGCTGCTGCTGGTGTCAAGTGAAAAGTGCTGAAAAGCTTTTAAATAGTTTGTGTTTTGCTCGCATATGCATGTAATACCAAAAAACCTTCTGCTTGAACATTTAAGAAAGTACGAATCTATTCTTATTAACTATGAATGTCACTGGAAGAAAAAAAAAGTGCAATGTTAGTTGCTGCTGCCTCTTGGAAATTTTAACAGTATCTACTCCCTTCTTAGTGAGGACACATTAAAAGTTTTTATGCAGTAACAATAATTTGTTCATAATTCCTGTTTTGATGAAGCAGTTGAAGTCCTTGCAGCAGAAGCATGCTTAATGCAAGGAATTAGGTACTGTTATTACCCAGTCACTAAGGCTGCCTCAAGTGAAGGAATTAATGTCTACTCAGTCTTCATTCCCTAATGCATGGTAGTTTATGCTAAACGATGCAGAGATTTTACCCAGCACAGAGAATTTAGCCAGGCTACCTGCAAGCTGGTTGGCTCCGAGTGGAAAACCCTGGAAACAATTCAAGGTAATGTTTGGACACTGAGCCTACAGTTAGCTGGCACAAGCCTAAGACGGAAGAAAAGCCAGGAAACATGAAATTTACACTTCTACAGACCTTGATTTTCAACAGATTCTGGCACACTCTTACGAGACTGGGCAATGAACATTTTGAGCTCAGCTTAAAATGTGTTCATATGCAAATGAGAGCGTGGGACTGGAACTATGCGAATGAGCCTGCAGCCTTAGTAGGGTCTTATAATGCAGGCGTGGATTCTCTCCCTCCTTTTTTTTAGTTGCTTTACATTTGGAAAATAAAACTTTGCTGAATGCTTAAAAATTATACAAACTACAAATGGAGAACACTTTAAAAGTCTTTATTGTTGGAAATGCAAAAGACTTTTGTCTTTCTACAAATATATATTTTTTATTTTATTTATTGCTATATGTGTCCTCCCTCTGCTAGATTGCAGGGTTCTGGTAAATGAATTATAGCTTGCTGTATGATTTGCTAAGCTGCTAGGCCGAGGAAATTAACAGTGCTCCATTTTTGTAACTGCTGATGTTTTAAGGTTATATGCCTTTGTACCCAAAATGTTTTTTGTGGTCTGAATCTCATATGAAACAGTCACATTTTGAAAAATATGCACCCATATATTGGATGCACATTTCAATAAAGCAATTGCTTTGATATCACAGTATGTAGGGATATGAAATGACTCTTTCAGGTAGTATTGCTAAGATTAATGATGTGTCTTTTAAACTTATTGAGACATCATTGCTGTTCTCATAATTAAATAAATGTTGGTAATCAGCCATAAAATATCATAATACTTAGAAAGTGTAGAAACTTAAGCATAATATTTAAGCATAATTCTTCGAAAGTGACTCTGCATTGTTCTGCATTGAAGACATAAATAGAAAAAAAATCTGTTAAATACTTACATCATCATCACAACTTATAGAACATCTGCCATCAAGTGATGCACACTGGAGAGGACACCAAAATCAAAAAGTTATTTTCATTTCTAGTTTAATGACTGCAATAAATGACTTTTAAAATTAAAGATGAACACAGCTGTAAAAAAAAGTTGGTAAAAATTATATTTTAATCGAAAATAGCAATTGCTCTAAGAACGGTAACAGTAGGAAAGTGTTAAATCTGCTCCCCCAAACCGTTCTACTGTTGTTTGCAGAAGGGTGCATTTACACTGCGTCTGTGTGAACCATTTTAAACAACACCCTTTATCTTACATGTTAGAAGCTTCAAGATCTTTCACAGGAAGAAAGAGATGATTTTCCACAAGGAGTGGGGTGTGACCAGCATTTTAGTGGTGTCAAAGAAGGAAGTCTCTTTGAGATGATTCTCAAAATAGGGATGAAAGCTCCTAATCTTT
>JAVCKT010035294.1:16343-37997 GCA_032273925.1 Rhynchotus rufescens | reverse complement strand
TAGGTTCCTGGGTGAGTGCTAGCATGCAGTTAGCAGAAGGAAGAAGTGTAGAGGTGCACTTGAAGTGAAACTGCAAAACAAAGAGGGAATAAAACCTTCGCTTATCCCTGGTTTCCTGGGCAGGATGCTATCAAGGAAGTGACATGAAGAGACCTAATATGGAAGAAAAAGAATAAGTCTCTTCTATCAAATCCTTTAAAGAATCCAGCTTGGTAACATATGCTTATTTTCAGTTCCTGGTAGGAAGTATTATGGAAAAGACATGTGGAGACGGGCCGATTCAGCAGCGCATTTAACCACCTCAGGGACAGAACCTGCCCTGTAGGTCAATTCCAGGGAAGCCGCAGGCAATGGACTGAACCCTCAGGTGCCGGGCAGGCGAGCAGCGAGCGGCCGCGCTGCGTCTCGCTCTTGGGGGAGCCCCGCTTCTCCCTGAGCTGACCCCTGAGTAGGATGGCACCCATTTTTCCCTCAGGGCGGCCCTGCTTCTCCTTAAGGGACCCCCGAGGAAGATGGCGCCCATTTCGCCCTCAGGGTGGCCCCGCTTCTCCTTGAGCCGAGAGCAGGATGGCGCTTGGGGGGCACCGGCTCCAGAGCTGTCGCCCATGCCCAGGGCAGAGGCCACGGAGGGTCGCGCCACCCGCCAGGAGCACTGGAGCCTCTCCCCAAACGTCACCATGAACGGCCAGGGACCGACAAAAACTGAGCCACGGGGCCTGCTCATTTCTAATGCTCCCAAGGCAGCAGTATCTTGAGCCTCAAATAGAGCATGCAGGTTCTCTTACCACCACCCTCTTATAACAGCAGATTGATTGCAAAGATTGATTGATCTTTTTAGCTAGACCCATATATCCAGGTATTGCACCCGCTTTTCACTTGGCTGAAGCTTCCCTCACCCTCCTGTGCACAAAGCTGCAGGGCTGTGTCGCACACGGGAGCAGCAAACGCCAGCTCTATCACATGCCTCCCGTTTCTGCTGGCCTTAGGATGACACTCGGGCCAAACTTCATGGTGACATACGCGCTGTAGAGCTAAAATGAGTCCCTGGAAACCTGCATTTTGGCCAAGCAGACACTAGATTTCTAGTCAGTTGCCTAAGGATGACTGAAAGCCTCTAGAATATCTCAGCGCAAAAAATCAAAACCAGAATGTTCCCCAACCTTAAAATGGAGACCCATTTTAAGGTTGGGAAACCCAAAGAAGAACTTTCCCCACAAGCTTTTGTGCACTATGACATGTAGCACCAAGACTGCCTCAGCAATGCTATAAAATAAGCGAGTACTCCAAAGCCAGATGGGACACAAACATGTCATCGAACGCACAAAACCAAACTCAAACAGCATGAAAAAAGTAAAATTTATTTTATTGTTCACAAATGCATGAACACCTTATGCAAAAGCAGCATCCTGAACTATACATTTCCCTTATCTTGATGGGACATTAGCAAAAAGCAAGTATTTTTTCCTATCCTTTTAGATTAAATACACTGTGCTGATGTAAATAGGAGCCACCCCACTGATTTCCATGGAGCTCTACCCATGTAAGTTAGCAGAGAGGCCAACTCATCAGACTGCAACACAGTCAGATGTTGCAAAGGTGTCTTGCTCTTTTCTTAAAACCAAGTTATCACAGTAAGTGCTTTCCACCTGGACGGATACACTATCCACATACCCAACAAATTCCTCACTCTCTGCAGCTCTAACTGAAACAGTTTTAATTTTAAATTCTTATTTAAGCATTAGGAGTCAGAACCCACAGTGACTTAATGTCAGGTTTATCTTTATGCTCCCAAAGCAATCTTACTCAATTTGAAATTTTAGAAGGTAACATGTGCTCGGGTCCATTTTAGGAATGGGACCCTTCAGTCTCTCCTAGTGAGGCTGAGTTCTTTCCCACCTGCCCCCTCTGCACCTGGGGAGGCCGAAATGCTCTCCCTGTAGACCCGCAGTCTGAGCTGAACCTGAGCAAAACACACAGCGTTTTTTATTTTTTATTTTTATCTTTTCCTCCTGATCTTGAGATGGAAGTAGTTAATGGACTGGCCTAACCAGAATGCGAAGGTGATACCTGCCCTCACAGCCAGCAGCAGCAATCCTCTGTAATGGGATAGGCCACGCTTTTGAACCTACATTGAAACATTTTTTTTTTTGTTCTTTTTTCTTTTTCTTAATTAAAGAAGCATTCTCTTACACAGAGAACTCGATTGCAGTGACCACGAGGAGTCACGTGGAACAAATTGCTCCTGTTGCTTACAGAAATGATCCCTGCTGTAAGACAGCATAATTCCTCTACCCTGCACGAGGAGCCTTCCCTTCCCTCCCTCCTCCACATCTGCAACTGAAGCCTCAGAACACGTATTACACTAGGAAAAATGGCTCTGATGGAAAACGATTCCATCACCTTACTGTAAAATGACTGATAAATAACATGCATGTCAGCAATACTGGTACTGGGTCTATGGTGCAGTGAAAATGTCTTCATCTTACCGCTCAAGCTGTAGGAACTATGCCATTAGCTCCCGCCAACTTCACATTTAAGAAACCGAATTTACTTCACACACTGGAAGAATCTGTCTAAGAACCCGAATATAGATGTGTATTTATGTAGGGAAATAGTTCTTACACTGAGCAAACTGCTAAAAGAACCCAGCAACAACTAACACACACAGTTAGAGATGAGGCTAAATGAGAAGGTGTCACTTATATGGCATCAGATAGTTTGTTTTATAACTCTGGTCAAAGAGTTTCAGAATTGCTCACAATTCTTTCATTGACCAAAAAAAAAAAAAAAAAAAAAAAAAAAATCCAAAGGGTTTGAATTTTACCTCTAAATAAACCAGAAACACATAGCTGAACAGCAGAAAATGTTTACCATGTAAAGTAGTTCCTATAATTTAAATTTCAGTTCTGCAAGCTCTACACTCTATTACTTTTATAGCCAAATTCGGAGGTACCTTGGATTACACCATGCCGTTAATGAATCTGGCAGGATCCCACACAGGTATCACTGCCTCAAATCATGGAAAAGCAGCAGCTGGGCATTTTCAGCCCTGTATATTGTGAGTCTAATTGCATAGAGTCTGAAACAGAAGTATTCTGGTCATGACCATGCCTGCAAAAATGCACATTTAATAAGGCCATTATATTCAAGCTCAAAACAGGACTCAAGTCACATAAACAAACAAACATATGAGAAAAAGATCCATGAAAGCCATATAGCAGAAGATAGTCTCAAAAAAGCAGCATTCCATGAATAAGTGATTTTTTCCCTCCCCATGAAACCGTGTATTAATATCCTGGACAGGTTTTATCCACAGATCCAGACAACATAACTGGTATTTATGCATACACCCTCACAAAATATATATATATTTTTTTCTAAAAGGTATCAAACGACCCAGACTGTGAGGGTAGGATGCTACCGAAGTTCTGTCAATGAAATTCAAGCTGTTATCCACTTTAAGCATTTTCTATGCATGCTGAGAGAGAGGGAAGATGGGACCTACCTTTTTTTCCTTTTTTTTTTTTTTTTTGTAAATATTCACCAACATGCAAGCTACGATTCTTATTTCACAAGGTGGAGCGAAGCTAACTGAACCTGCACTGAAATACCCCTGAGCATGTCCTTGCAGAGCTAGATCTTGTTAACGCTACCAGTTTATCTGATCTGGCTTACAGAAAGACAGAGCACACAAGCAATTCAGCACAAACCAAGGAAGGGGGCAGATTTACAGCGAGGTAGCTGCCCACAGCCCACAGAGCTGCCCGTTAGTGGCCGTGAGGAAAGCCACCCGGAATGCAGAGTGGAGTGGGAGTGTTCACGCCAGCATTACCTCGGGGCAGCAGATGTGCTGCAATCTGCTCTCCACTCGCTCTGTGGCAATTTGCTCCATCTGTGGCAAGGGCATTTGTCCAAGAAGGAGGCAGTTCCCTCTTCTCCGTGCCACCTACATGGACACACAGCTACACAGCTGCAGAGAGCATCAGTACCAGCACTGGGAGACCCACATGGCAAAGTAAACAGGAAAATTAATGGTCACATGCATTACCACTCAGCAGAGACTGCCCCTCGCCATCCCATGCTCTGCCACAAAAATCTACGCTGGGGTTTATTGCTGATGACCTACCTCCCAGGCTAACCAATCTAGCAGGGTAATTGTTTCTGGGTATGGGCTATATCCAAAGCTTTTCCTCCTAAGACCTGTATTTTGGGTTTAGATAGAGTTTTCATTACCATGACAAGAGACAAACCTAAGACAAATATCTTGAGTTGCTTGCATGTTATAAATAACAGGCCAACAGACAACTGAGGTGCAAGAAGCAGTAATTGTGCCAGACCCTTTATACCTAAAGCTCCATTCCTTTTCCTGCAGGAAGTGTCATTTGCCTGACACCAGTTTGACACTAACAGTGAATATGTTTTTGACTGCAGCTGTAAAGACAAAGCATTCAGACAGCCACAGAGCAGCCCTTGCAGAGGTGGGAAAGGAAGCAGGGAGTTCAGGATATGGATTCTAGTTCCACCACTCTAATTCCATTCCTCTTACCATCACATGCGGGGCAGCTTTGAACCTCTCTCTCTCTCTCTCTCTCACAGCAACCATGTTATATGGAAGGGAAGCAACTTTTATATTTTCCTCACAAAAAGAGTAGTAAGTCCAGTAATGTATCAAGTGAGATGAAAAACAGTGTACAAGAGGCTTCTTACTATACATTTTGCCTGAAAAAAAAATGATGAGTCAAATCATTTTGTCAATTAGGTTAAAAAAATTGCTTTGGGAATTGAGTTTTAGAAGCCCATCTCTGGCATTCACATGCTGACTACTACTGATATTTTTGCCTGTAATTGTCTACTGCATAGAGTATTGATGGGCATATGGAGCCATAACAGCATTTTCAGCATTTTATATACAGTACTTTATTCCTGAATACTCTCCCCCAATAAAAAGTGTCTGTCCTGCAGGTAGCATAACTACCCCAAGCACACAGGATTTCTAAATGGAATTATGCATTATTCCTCTCTCTCCACCCATGATATCATCTTACCATTTTCACTATCAGTCAGCACCACAGTTTTAATGTAGGTCACAGACCACATGCAACAGATCTATTTTAATTGCTTGCTTCAGACAATGTATTATTTCATATTCATACATTCTTAAATGTTTTCTTCATTAGCTATATTAAAAATAGTACTCCAAAATTTAAATTTATATTGAAAAAGGAAAAAAAAAATCCTGAACAAAACTAAGGAAAAAAAAACCTGTACTCACAAAAGAAATCAAAATTTCTCCTGAATTAGTGTTAACAGACATTCATATTAGAGGACTCCATATTTCAGAAATCAGTTATTTAATGCTCAATATTCTTTTCAGCAGATGAAGAGGTAGGTATATTTCCACACAACAAGAAAAACCGTAACAGACATTGAATTAAATCAAGTAATGTCTGAAAAGTCAAACACTGCTCCGACAGCACATAAACATAATTGGGTCTGAAGATACTCCCCCAGGAGGACAAGAAAAGCTGTGCATTCTCGTTAGATAATACCTCATCTTTTGAAATTTAATCTTTTTTGGTTTTTTTTTTTTTTTGGAAAACAAAAGAACACACAGATATTCAAAGACTATTTCCTTCCCGCCCCCACCCGCAACGTGAGTGTCCACAAAAGTGGTTGTATCAATGGTAGCATGAACTTTGGGACTGCTAAACACAGAATTCACTGCAATTCTTCCTTACATTCACCAACACCAGCAGTCTACAAATTTACACAGAGACCATATGCATGATAATTACATAATTACAATAGAAATTCAACTTTAAGTGTTGTTAAAACAATCTTCATAAATAATGAAAATATCTGTGTTCTAGCTCTTCAGTGACCTAAGGTTAATTGGTACAGATAGATAGCGTTTTTTTTTTTTTTTTTTTCCTTTTATAAACCAAACTGGAGGTTCCTCACTGCCAGCAATGGTTAAGGCCTGGATCAAGTTACTCTCCTTTTGCTTTTCCCTTTTTCTGCTTTTTTCCATTTTCCACCACTGGATTACTTTCTGCTTTGCTTACTCCATTTGCAACAGCACCATTTGCTATTTTGCCGTTCTTTACAGGTTCCTTGGGCAGCTTGTATGTCCGATAGTAGAAGTTACCAAACAGGAAAATGAAGGTGACAGCATAGAAAATTACACCCCAGTGCATCCATTTAGGGAAAGGACAATCAATATAAATAGACAAGGCTGTGTGGCCAATAGTCACGTGGAACTGCACCTGAAAGACAGGAAACACAGAATTAAAACAGTTTTAATATATTCTAGACGTCTGACTGCACCAGGGTTTGCCAGTGCAGCAGGGTATAAAAACTGCTAGGACTTGGGGTGGGGAGCGGGTGCCGCCGGTGGCTGCCAGATCCCACGTGCACCCAAAGGCTGCATCGTGCAGATCCACTCCCTGCGAGCCCCTGGAAGCAGTTTTCAAAACCAGGAAAATGAGGCAACATGAAAAGATCTGGATTTTCTTTGCCTTTTTGAATGGGTCT
This sequence comes from Rhynchotus rufescens, assembly GCA_032273925.1. NCBI lineage: Eukaryota > Metazoa > Chordata > Aves > Tinamiformes > Tinamidae > Rhynchotus > Rhynchotus rufescens. Next base: position 31,463 of record JAVCKT010035294.1, on the reverse strand, counting down.
CTGCAATTCACAGGTGAAACACCCAGTGTATCAGAAGACCTGCACAAGTCTTATCTGTGTTGCATCTTTTCTGATAAATAAGAGAAATATTTCCATGTCTCCAGGGCTGCTATATTAGTCTTAAAATAGATTTTGAGGGATTTTGAGATTAAGGGGGAAAAAAAAAGAAATAAAAAGACACAATTAAACAAACAGAGGAGCAGAAAAGGACCCATTCACTGCACCTAGGTATTCCCTTACTGGGTAACCAGCATCACTGCCTTGTGGTAACTGGCTGAATGGTATATGTGGGAGTGAGGGAAGGTCTGTGCCAAGCTGAGGTTGAACTGCCTAGTGCTACCTTTTTAGCATTCTTCCAGTGTAATAATTATTTTTGTTGGGCCACTAAATATCAGTATTTTCTATGTAAAAATAAAATTTTTTAAGATTTTACCATACTCATGAGCTGTAATAAGATTTTTAGAACTTTTTTTAAAACTCAGATAGCTAAGCATTTCTGTAAAGTTTCAGAGTTATGTTGATACAAATCTGCTCAGAGGCAATAATCTCCAAAATAGAGAGAGAAAAGAAGTTCTACTTACCAATTGTAATATGGTCAAGTATCGTTTCCACCACAGGTATTTCTGAAATTTAGGGCCACAGGCAGCTAATCCATAATACATGTACATAATGACATGAATAAACGCATTCATCTGAGCTCCAAAAAAAGCTGTCCGGAAACAGAAGGGAAGATTTTAATGTAATTTTGAAAACAACAACAACAAAAATCTATTCTCATATTATTTATTTAATATATGTTATGCTATATTATACATATTATATGTATATAACATAATATTATGTTATATATAACAATAACACAGGGAATGCTCATCTTCCATCTCTGAATGATTCCACTGTACAGACCTAACTGCTGACAGAGGCAGACACAAATAGCTGCTCCTGTGACAAGTGGGTTGTATCTTCCGTGGAACTACTTCAGTAAGGAGTTATCTATATAGATCTCTGTTGAACAGACACACATATCATAAGCATTTCAGACTGGTTACTGCAGTACAAGTGCAATTGGTTTGTTAAAGGACTATTAAAAGCAATGTTTCACAGTGCAAAGTATAGACAAGTGTCTGATCAGTTCTATACTTAAATCTATTAGGTTATGTAGAAATCAAGTTTTTAAGATCCACTTTCCAGCAAGAAACATGAGCAAGTTTGATGAAAGAGGCCATTTTTCCAGAACAATTCATGCTGGAAACAAAGATGATAGCTCTCATTTGCATTAAGACCTATTAGCTCTGTCAAGACATGCAGCCCCTTAACAGAAGCAAATTACATCTTTTTGAGATTTTACACTGCCAGAGAGGCATGATAGAGTCTGTAATGTAAAATATCAGGACAGCAAAAATAGTTTTTGTTAATATCCAACAATTCACATTTCTGTGGGGTAAACTATGTCTAAACTCTGTCATTTAATTTGTAAGGGATCTGTTTAAGAAAGTCATGTTCTGTCAACTACAAACACTAGATCTACTTGCATTTATGCTGCAGCCCTCCATGAACACTGCAGAGCCACTGCAGCTTTTCTTTTTTGCAGGAGATAGAAACTAAGAGGCAGTGCAGGAACACCACAAAACTGAAATAAGCATGGAAACAGTCTCAACTATTGCACTGAATCCCACAAATATATATAGCATGAAAAAAAAAATATGTATATATTTAAAAGAAAGCAAGGAAGACAGTGTTTGAGGTGTCCAGGGAATTTCCAGGTAAAACTACAAGCAGGTTGACCAATGAAGATCATGAAACATCTGCTTGAGTACTCAAATTCTGCAGACTACTTGGGAGAAATCCAGCCACAGTTACAGACACTACTTTTAAGTATTTCCTCTTCTGAAGAAGCAGCAGCCACTTCATACAAGATACACACAGTAAATAAGAGCAAATAAAGTCAACATACTGAAAAAGTACCGGGGTGGTTTGACCAAAAAAAAACCCAACCCCAAAACCTTCAGTTTGGAGTTTACCATGGGTAACTTGTAACTTGTAGTGGCTTAAGTTTACAAAGCACTTTGCAAACAGAACACTTTCCACGAACCCTAAGTTTCATAGAGCTTATAATTTAAGAGAGAAAAGGCAACAATGACAAAAACAAGAGGTACAATGCAGAAAAGGCAGATGTGGCAAAAAAATGGAACTTAATTCTTTGGTGTGCGTTTTGGAAGCAAGAGAAAAAAAAATTATGTTAGCATTAATAAGAGACTGGTGTCGTCATGAATAGCTTTTAAAAGCCAACCGATGGGTTGAGTGGCTCACCATGACGAGAAGGTTTCAGAATTTCATACACGTCTCTATTAAAAAGCAGCAAACCCCAAACTCAGATAAAATGTCAAATATCATCTCCATTAACTTTATTACATTTGCATGTAGATCGTGGCCCATAATTAGATTTTTGCATTTCCCTGTATCTGCAAAAACTGCAGTTAGTTTGTTCTGCATTTCATACAGAAGGAGGATAATTCTGAAGGCAGAACTGCCTGCAACTGATGCCCAGGAGGAGGAGAAAAATAAAGTTTTGCAATTCATTAGGCTATGTCCCTGCTCCCTCTTCCTCCCCCACATTTCCCACAGAGGTAATTTGTACACATTAAAGATTTCACACCATTTCAGTGCTCTTTAAACAGTCACACAATTCTAGGAAAGCTCTTTTCTATTCATGCCAAATAATAATCGTGCCTTGTGTCCACCCAAAAAGGTGCATGTGTCTGTGTGGGGGTTAGGGTTGAACTCACCTTGTCCACCTGCAACCCACTTGATACCAATCCACCACAGGGTGAACATGGTGAAATGGTGATAGACATGAAGGAAACTAATTTGGTTAAATTTCTTCCTCAGGATGAAAAATACTGTATCCAAATATTCAATTCCTTTGGAGACATAATACCACCATAAAGCAGCAGCTATCTGTAATAAAAAAACAAAGAGTTTTAATGATTGTAAGTGCAATGGAATAGAATTGACCGTGGCTATCTGCTGCAAGAGAAGGACACCTCTTCCTTCCCCAAATCCTCGTCAATGGCATCATATGATGAGGTGGAATCAGGGCGCACTGGGTAGTATTACAGTAGTAATAATATGAATATTACAGTTATCTGTTCTGGACAGGAGGGTTGTAGCATTCTGAATATATGGTACAGAAGTTGCTACTGTAAAATAAAGAACTTACATAATTAAAAGCTCTGCTGTCTCTAAGCCGTTTACCATTTAAACATAAGGAGTCTGAATTCTCATTTGTTGCCCCAAGACTGGCAGGAGAACACTTCTAAAGGGACTTGTGTACCCCTGTGGTAATAGCAATGAGGGAGAAATATTACGATAAAGCAAAACTGCAGAGGCTGTGACTTTGTGTAATATCAAAAGAATTTACCAAGTGACGGGTGGGAAGATCCCAGCTCATCCTACAGGCTGGGTGCTCATTCTGTGAGTCAGATTTCCCAACCGATGGGGCAATACTCCCCTCAACCTCTCCTGGCCTGCTCAGCAGACCTGTCTGAAAAACAGCATCCTCCCAGAGTCTGCTTCCCTTCTGGGGACAGGGGAAATGAGATTACAGGAGATGCTCAGAGTCCAGGGTCCATGGAAATGTCCAGCTCTGCAGCAAGGCAGCGTGACACAACAAGCTTCCCCTCAGGCCAGCAAGTACCACGGAATCTGCCCATGGTGCCCCAGGCAGTGGGAATTCCCACCACAACCAGGATGCTGCTGTGCCAGGGAAAGCATGGAAGCTCCATGAGGTGGTTTGCCAGTACTGGGACATGGGGGATAGTGACGGGGCAGGGGGACTAGACTCCCTTCTGCATCCCAAAGCCGAGCAGCAAGTCTAGCTGCTGGCATCGTAAGTCATCCAGCTTGTTATGCAAGGGTGGGACCAGGACGTAGCCCAGGTGACTCACACGTGAAAACGAAAAAACGCTGAAAAAGGCACCAGCAAGGAGGACAGCAGGCAGTGTCACAACACACCCGTTTGAGCAAGAGAAAATTTGACCTGGTCTTTCAGGACTCGTCTGATGGCAAGGCAGATTTGCCTTCACGTTGTGTAAGGTGACTCCACCGCCTCCCTCATTCCCCAGGGAAGGGAGAAGAGAAAAGCCAGGAAGCGGCGGCCTCGTCTCCCGAACGCGCGCAGGCCAGTTCCCGCTCCCTCGGGACAGGGGACCACGGAGAAGGAGCAGAGCAGGGCACTGCTGCAGCACGGCCGGAGGGCCACGGTGCCTCCCGCAGTAATTCACAGCCACCCTGACCGAGTGCAGGGGCAGAGATGAGCTCTGCGGGTCCATTCCCACCTCAGCCACCCGGTGATGCTGTGATTTAATGTTCTGGGAGACGTGGCAGGAGCAGGCAAGCAGCAGCAGAGCAGAGCTGCAGTTCCGCACTGCGGGCTCCGCACCTTCCCAGAGGGCCTGCACAGCTCGCCAAGCTGCAGCCTCCTACTCATCCTTCTCGCTCCCCGGATTTTGCCATTGACTCATTTTATTTCTGTCATAAACAGCGAGTTTCAGCTGTCAAACTGGGAGGGCGGCTTGATGACAGGGAAGCGACTCCCACAGATCTTGGGGTTCCCAGACATGCAGGCAACCTGCAACAACTGTCCCTGTGCACGTTGTTGCTCAATACCCGGTACGCTCCTGCCTCCGGAACAGACAGCGACGTGCTCAGTAACACCCACATCAAGGCTTTGCCTCACACTCATGGATCAGCGTTAACAGTCCAGCATCCTTCACAGATATTTGCTAAGCTGCAGCTTTTAGATAAATTACAGAAGATAAACATCTGTTCATCTCAGGAGATAACAATAAACACTTTGGCCTCTATCCACAAAAGGACAAGCCAGCACTACTGCATTAAGTGCCTTGGGGAACCTACCTTCTGAGAAGCTTGTTAAGAAACCATAGCTCAGATAAACACTGCCCCAAAAGCTCTTGTTAAGCTGATGTACATTTTGTTTAATAACAAAACAAGAAACAGCACAATATAAGCAGTACTTGCCAATTTACTAAACAACAGAGCAAGATGCAAGCGGAAAAAATCCCACAGAAAATTTGTACTCTGTGTCCAAAACGTTACAGACTCACTCTAGGCCCCGGTGAGTCCCTCACACCTCGTTCTTGCCTTGGAATTCCCTGTCCTGCAGGGAGAGCAGCTGCAACTCGTGGATTAAGATCAACTGAACTTCTGATTAAAGTGCCTCCCATCACTTCAGAACAAAAAAGCAGCATTCACCTGTTAGCAGGAATATACCTGCTTATTGTTATGTTCCTGCAGAGCCTGAAAGCTCTTTTGATCTCTGCTCATGCAGCTTTACCTGTGTTTATTCTCATCACAGGTTGCAGGAACTGCTTTCTGTCAGTGCTCCCAGTGATTTATGTAGGAATTTTGATCATTTGACGTAGAAAAAAGAAAAAAATGAAACAGATATTAAGTTATTTGCCCAAGGTTACACATCAGGGGCAGAGGACAGAAATAAGGCAGAACAAGGCAACTGGTGCCCAAGCTGGGCCAGGAGCACACGGTCACTATTAAACTTGTTCTGTAAAGCATTAAAAATTGGGACCTGATCTGCCTTCATTTGGGCAAAGCATGGAAGAAAGATTTAACTTAACAGAAAATGTGTATTAAAACAGATCCTTATGAAGTCTATACTGCTGGACAAGGCTACAACTTTTCTAGGACTATTCATAGGCCTCCATAGGCCTTCATAGGCCTTCAAAAGGCACCAGATGGCCCACCAAGATTACATTACAGCCTAAGATTAAGGGGTCAATAAGGGGTCCGCTCCTAGGACCTCTGCCTGCTGCCAGCTTCCTAGCAGACACCTGCCTTAACCCACGACCCGGCTCCTGCTGCCTCCTTCCTCATTTTGGGCTGGGGCTGATTATCCATTGAAGGTTTGAAGGGATGTGTACTTTGTCCAAAGTAATCATGACATTAAAAATTACAGAGGAAACAGAGATTTTTAAAGAGATTTCTCTTTTCTTTGTTTTAGTTATAGAATTAGTTATAGAAAGTTGAGTTATAGAAAGTTTATAAGGCCATGGAGTTTGTTAACTCAAGCTTTCCTTTCATGAAAGAGTAAAGAAAATTTGCAAAGATCAAATTTATGGCCTTAATTATTGCATTTATTTCTTAAGAGAGAATTCAAGCTCCAGACAGAAGCACAAACAGGGAAAGTAAAAGCAGATTAAAATTTAAACACAGAAGGCAACCATAGTTCAGCTCTACAATTACCACTGACACATTTAAAAGTAGGAACCAACTAACACACCACAGCTCCAGACTCCTAATTCTCAGTTCTCCAAAAATGCTAGTAACAGATGAGTCTTGTCCTGGGAAATAAGAACACACAGAAGTCAGGAGAGGAGCAAGTGGCTACTCACAGATGATAAAATTAAATACCTGAATTTAGCCAATGTTAGAAGTTGTTTACTCTAAACAGGGGAGCTCCCAAAGGAGTTATGGAATTTAGCACCTTGCATTTGGCAAAGCGTTGGTTATTCTGACTCCTAAATAGACACCCAGAATTAAGCAAAATGACCCTCCCTTCAGCTCCTTCAAAAGTCTTTGCTGGGGATTTTCCCTTTTCTCTTCCTTCTCTACGTAGCTTTTCATGGCAAGTTATTAAACATCCTCCTCAATTTCCTGCCAGCAATTGAGAAAGTCACATATACCCTGCTATACCCAGGAGATCCCCAATATAAACTGCGGATCACTGGTGTTGCAGAGCAAGTGCCCCACGTGCCTCTCTTTACACTGTTCCCTTGAAATCCCTACTGGCTGCTGTCCGAGGTAGAACGTGTTGGAGAAGAGCAAAAAGACACACTCTGTCACCCAGGATGGTCAGTCCTTAGCTTCTCTTTCCTTGAAGGACAAGGGATGGCTTCGTGACATCTCATTTTGAACAGGAACATGGGTCAAAGCATCCCACTCTCTGGCAGCACCACGGTAGCACTTTCCCAAGGAAAGTCAGAAGCAGAACCATGGCTTTAGACCATTACATGTGATTTGTGTCACATTTCACATGATTTATCCCCCATTATTTTTGTTCTAGCTTTCTAACTCAAATAATGAAGTCACACATTAGGTGTTGCTTTTCAGATCACGTTCTATAATGCTTTCTGGGCCCACTTGAGTCAGTGCCAGCCACCTTTACCTGAATAATGCTGGATTCATTTACTCATTTTCTTACAATTAGAGCTATTTATATATAATTCAAATATTGCAGAGCAGAATTCCTCTTCAGAGGAAACCTGGTGTCATCCTGATGATCCTGTAAATCCTGATATTTACTATTTAAACCTACTGTCAGAGCTTGTCAGAGATGTGACGCAAAACTAACTAGATGTCAGCTTGAAATTCAAGAAGGAGTCCACATTTAGATGCATTAAGAGTTGCTTTTTCAGGTTTACATTAAGTGATGCAAATGGAAACTTAAGTTTTTAAAAACACCCTACAGTGTTAAAAACACAAAGTGAACACAGAGTGTGACTTACTGTAACACAGGCCAGAAACTTCTCACTGGGGAAAGTGTAGCTTGCCACTTGTTTTCTACTTCTTGTCAACTAACCAGTTCTGGTAACAACTTGACAGAACCCAAACTGTACTGCTTTCCTAATTCAATAACACATTGCACATTACAGCCTGCAACTTTAGAAATAAATTTTACGTAAATCCATAAGTCTGTAGAGAGCTTAGAAAGTCAGGAAATGCAAACAGCTGATCCTGCTCTTTGCTGATACTGACAGTCTTTTCCAGACACATCACACAAATACACGGTGCAGGTTGTTTTGCTGTCATTCATATAACCATCCTTTGTTTGTCATAGCGATCAATGGAAGATCAATGGAAGTGTTGAGCTGGTCTGACCTGTGCACAGCCTTGCAAAAGCAAGTGCATCTAAAATTAAGGTGTGAAGTAGAGAACCTAGAACTAAGCAAATCTTTAGTCAAGTTTCCATGCAGACTGGGCTGGTTGTGTGCATACAATGTGTCATTAGACACCTGGATATGCACCTTTGTACTTAGCTATGATTAAAATGCATCCTGTGTCTGTCATGCCAGTTCTCAATATCATCTAGTTGTGCATAAAGCCATCTTTCTCACACATTAAAAAAGTGTGAAGCATTTCTAACTTAGCCAGTTTTTCTTCTTAAATAAAACTACTAATAGAAGCCAGTGAATGAAATAGTGTCAGTATTGGCAATGCTGAAAAACTGGTAGCCATAGGGCTGAAAAGAACGGCATGCATAGAGTCATCACTTTTGCAGCACCAGCCTCTGCATAAATAGTCTAAGAAGTAGGACGATCCTTCTTATTACCCTGCTGTCACTTGCAGAGGCCTTTGGATAATCTACCCACAAACAGCCACCTTGCCAAGATGGGTGTTTTTCAAAGTGTCTTACAAGCATTATACATACTAGGAGCATAACACATTCTCAATGTAACACTTTCAGGAACATGTTCTAATCTGTAGAGGACAAAGCTTGCAAGAAGAGCTGCAAGATTCTCCCGTGTCAGCTCTGTGGGAAGATAAGGCTCAGTACACGAGCCAGCCAACACCATCGTGGAAGGTACCAACCTCTTTGATCCAAACTGAATGCCTTCCAAAAAACACACATCTGAAACCCAAGCTGCTGCAATGCATGAGCTCATAATACCTTTGCCAGATGCCAGGAGGAGCTCACCAAGCCAAGCAGGGGTAAAGGAGACCAAAAGCTGCCCCATCAGTGGGACTGAAGTGCAATCACAGCCTAAGCCGGCCTATCTCACCCACTTTGATCCAGCTCCAGCACTACCCCTTTGCTGTGGTTACCCTGGAGCACGAACTTCAGCAATCACAGTGTGCATACACGGTTTATCACGGCTTGTACAACCTCCCGTGAAGCCCAGGATGGTATCTTCAGGATTAATCTTATTTGTACCGGTTAGAGGAAAGTTAAGGCAAATACCTAATACGCTGCAATTAAAGCGCTATGCGTAACGCAGTGAAACTGAAAGCAATCTGTCCAAATATAACGGATTATAGGTTGACAGGAGAACTCTGAAAAAACAGTTTTCAGACAAGACAAACTGCAACATAATACTTACTATATATTACGTAAACCTTCATGCAAACGGAAAATACTCACCCTAACTTCATAAACATTGTCTGAATAATCCACAGTCTGGCAGACATAGCTGTACCCTCGAGCTCTTGACGACAAAAACAGCTGAAAATATTAAAGCCACAGGTGAGGGGAAAGATGCTGCATAAAGCATATTTAAAACAAGTATCAGTACACATCTTTATCAAACTTACCTGATTAAAACAATTCTAAATATCCTTACGGGTTCCAAGACTACTATTGAATAAAGACAACATTTAGTTCCAAAAATGTATGGTTAGACAGTACCTATTTTTTCCTTCTAAGGTAACAACACACATACTGACACATAATAGGGCACTTACGTTTCCTGCATATATTTGCCCAGATAATTAGAAGTCTGTGTAAATGACTAAGAATTCAGGATGACCTTAAGCTATTCAGCAGCTAGTATCAATCTTCTCTTAAATGTCTCTAGCTTCACTGGCAGAAATCACCCAGATGTGTTCACTAATAATGACAGAAGAATTCCAGTAACGGATGAGAGAGAGATCTCTCTCCAGTACATAAGGATTAGATAATTCAGATCTACCATTCTTACAACAATATACCAACCTAACGCAGGAAAAAAACATCCTAACAGCTAGTGCTGATAACCATACAACAGGTTAATAGAATTTAGATGAAGAGAAATGATACATTTTTGTGCAAACAAAGGTGACCTGAGGAATATGAAATGCTCCTGGTGGGCTACTTCAAATAAAGCTTGTTGCAATAATCTGAACTGGAAAAGATGAACTTGAAATTTGAGTAAGTTTCCCTTGAAAAGAAAAACACTTGTTTAGACAACATGGTTGTACAAGGTTAAGGCAATGCTTTTCATATTGACATTCCTGAATTTTGTGAACCAAATGGCACACAGCTACGTAATCTCACCCTGTGGAGGACCAAAATATAGCAGCGGAGCCAGTATAACCTGTGAACAGTCAGCTGTAAAGGGGTACATGGGCAGATCTTCCAGCTAATGGCAGGCAGCCACTGACTATTCTTACCCCAAATATCACTATTCTCTTTTAGGCTGAACTTCTGCTTGCTTCTGCATCTATCTTTCACACAGCACTAAGAGTACAGATGTAAAGTATATAGATACAACTAAAATACAAACCTGTAAAGCCTAGTGCTTCTTTATAAAAAAGAAAAATAACTGCCTATAACTCAAACCATTAGCTTCCAGCCCATGCATAGCAAACACGTTTGCACCTGAAGCGTTCCGAGTGCCCCAATCCCACTGATCCACACACGACTCCAGTAGCTGGGAAAGGCTGTGCAAATGCGCTGTGCAAATGAGGTTTGGACACCAACTCACTTCATGGCTGGGACAACTCAGCTCATGGACAAAATACAATTTGATTGAAGAAAATAAAGAGACGGACACTGCAAAACCCGCGGAACTCTTCTTAGGGGATTTTCTGTTTTAATCTGCCAAAATGATTGGATTTCATGATTCTCACAATTAGTTTTTGGTGTCAGCATGAAATTCTGTTATGCTTGTAGTAATTTATTTTCCTAGATTTAGACTATTTATCAGGATAGCTTTTTAACACGAGGTTTAAACACCAAAAGAACTAGATCGCTTCTGAAGCTGAGATTGGTGCAGTGGGAGAGCAATCAGCCTCAGTTCCCACGAGCACAGCGCAACTCAACTTCAGAAAAGCAGCAAAACAAGAAAACCCTTTTGTGAATGCTCCCAACGCTCCTTAAAGGAGGGATCAGGAATGTGAACGCTCAGGACTTCTGCCTACTAAATATAGGTGCAGAGAGAAAAAACAGGTTTCACAAAGGAAGAAGTGTGACCATAACACCAAGTAAACTGAAGACTAGTGCTAAACTTCAGAAATGCCAGTGGAAACAACCACGTCCCTGCTAGATTATGGTCTAGATGATGTTATATGATACATAATTCCTCAATTCTTCTTTTTTTTTTCCCAAGCTCTCATCAATCTGTACAGTAGCATAAAACTCGGAAGACCTCTGAACTTTCCCAACTATTACCACCCATGAATAAATCCATGGACATAGGAGAGCCTGAACTGGATGAAAGCAGTTTGATGTGATGCATACTAGGAAACACTCTGCAAAAACTGAACCCTCATACCAGTGTTGCCATCACTGGAGCTGCACATTATGGAAGTCAGAAAATATTTCAGTCTGAGTGGAATAGCGCAATGAGTCAGTTTAGAGATAATGGCAACTGAGAGGCAAGGGGTAAAATTAGCTTTCCTGAACAATGCCTTGAAAGAGACTTATAGCAGTGAGCAATATTGTTACAGAAGCTCTGGGAAGTGGCTCATATGCAGAAAATTGTCAGCTATGCTACCTACTTTGGGGGCAGAAGTACAGAACAGATTGCCAAGAAAAGAACTCTGCAAAGCTGTCATTTTAACTTGCACAGTTTCCTTGCTTGCTCCTGGAAATGGGTTTTGTCCATGTAAGACCAATGTAAGGTCTTCCAGAAGGGCAACCCTCAATCCACATGAGCAAAGTCACAGCAAAATGAAACTGCTCCTGAGCAGCAGCTACATTCTCAGGCACCATGTGGGAACTATCAGTCCTGCTCAGCTGCTGCTAAGGAGTGGTTTCCTCTGTGTAGGAAATCTAAGGAAGGAAAAACACAGCAGCTCTTAAGAACTTGTTATTAGAATTTTACAAATCAGAATTTTACAAACTTAATATCTGAACACTGCAACCTTTCCTGCATTCTTACTCTAAAAAACAAACTTCCAGGCAGGATATTTCTCCACAAAGCATACTATGGATGAATTGCTAAAAAACGCTAGAAGTGATAAAAATATTGAAGGCAACAACTTAATTTGCAGTTAGACACATCCTGCTACCTTTTAGGATAATTAAAAATTAATATATATATATATATCAGATATATATCAGAAGTGTTAAATCTCTAGTGATTTTTAGTTAATCTCTCTAACCTTTACACTAACATAAATCTAAGAAGAACCTGAATTAGCTAGTACATGCTAGCACATACTGCTAACTATGTGTACTAATTTTGCATGTGTGTTCACTGGTAAATGATATCTAGCTATAAAAACACTCATATGAACGGCAGATGCAGCCTTAAAGTTCTGCACAATACATTTATCTTCAACAGATGCACCTTGACTATATAAAATCATATTCAGTTTTCAATCCCTTCACCATCTCAAACTCCAACAGGACTCCCCTCCTGAGGGAGGGCATACGTACCTCTTTGAAAATGAAGAAATTGAGTAGAACCATGCCAAAGTTGTAAACAACCAACAGGAAACGTAACTGGAAGGGCTCTCTTGTCTTCATCCATTTGGGGCCCAGCCAGACGGTGAGGAGATAAATAGTGCTTATAGTCAGTGTTGGAAAGGGAGAGTGCATCAAGGGCCAGTCATCAACACGTTTGTCTGAGGGGGAAAGAGGCAGACAAAAGGAATCACAAAAGGTATCAAGGCTACAGTTATTTCACCCTTACTGTAGGGATTTTGTTTGCCAAGCCCTCTTGTCTCCTGGAGCAGCTGAGCTAGATAGAAAGAACGAGCATGTTACGTCTCTACTAGGAAGATTAAAGGAAATAAATGGTCAAAAAAAAAAACCCTCATAAAAACCCACCTCTCACATAGAGATTCACTATGTTAAATAATTTATGTTGTCTAGTTCTACAAGCTAAAATAAAATAAAATAATCCTGAAGCCAATCCAACCCTCCCTCACCTATCCCACCTGCAGAAGTTTTATCATGAGCAGTGACCGGAGCAGCAACATAATTAATTGCTCAACAGCACTGCAAGCGGAAAATACAGAAATCCAGCAAAATAATAATTAAAAAAAAAGGTAATAGTTTTGTTAGTTTAAAGTTATCAACCTGCCTCCAACTAATTTTACATGGGTTATATGACAGACCCATATGACAGTCTTTGCTACTTGATGCAGGTCAGTCTCACACCCTTCAGAGAACAGAGTGACAAGGTTACTAGAAATTTATTAAATAAAACAGTTTAAAGGGATGGCTTCAGTTAGAGTATTCTCTGCTGACATTTGAGAGACCAAAGTTTTATTTACAGTCTCCTTTAGTCACTCAAGGGATCTAGACTTCCATGTACCCTAGGCCCAAAATTTACTATTATTAAGTGCTGGGTGTTTGTCAAAAAAGCACTCTTAGCCAAAGGAACTCGTGGCATCTAAGATTAGAAATGGATCTGCTACGGAGGAAGGAGATTGTATGAAGTGAGGCCTCCTTACTCAGCAGTTCTTCCCCTTGCATATGCAGGCTAATCTCTAGTCACACTAACAGACAAAATGTAATAAATCCATAATTATCAATGCTCTGCACATCTCCAAAATATCTAATGGGATATCTGAGCAACTCCAGATGCTTCAACCAACTGGAATTTAGATGGAAATAAGAGCAGGGTGCCCCTCTGGAAGCCCGGGCATCTAAAATACCTTCAGCTACTTGTGGGCAAACCCGCAGACGGCAGCGCAGTTCAACTCTTCTTCACGGTGACCCAAAGACAGACAAGAAAACTACACCGTGATTTTCTAATTCAAAACTCAGCTATTTAGACAAGTTAGAAGAGAAATCAGGACCTAATTTTAAGAGCAGATTTCCTAAGACTCTCTGCATTTTCAATAATTCCCATACACTGTGATCTGCAGAGATGATCTCCATGGCACAAGCTCCACTTGCTTCTAGTCAGTGCCACAGGGTTTGATCACCACATTGCAAAGAAGACTCTTCCCAGCAAGTTTCTACAACATCTCCTACTCTATGGAAAACACGGTATCAATTGCCTTGTACTAGTCCCAGGACACTGCAGGGCAGCCCCACTTTCTAGCCCTCTTTGGCTGCCAGGGATCCAGGGCTCTGCTGCGGCTATCACCTGACTGTCCAACTTGCACTTAAGTTCCTGAATGGCTTTTAGCAATTACTCTATCAATCCAAATTTAACAGATCACATGATTAAAAAACTACAACAAAACACAGAAGAAAAGCAGACCCTCACCTTTTGCAAGGTATGAATTAATGACCAAAGATTCATCCCTGCCAAGCGAAATGAAAGGTTTGCTTCTTAAATCAGAGGCCACTGTGGGGACAGCAGTGTAGATGCTCCAAACAAATCTGCATCTCACTCTGCACTGCAGTGGGGCAAGATGCAAGCGCAGGGCAGGCAAGTGTTGCTCCTGCAGCCTCTCTGTGCGACGCAAAAGGGCGAGGGCTCCTCGGAGAACTGGCTCCTGTTTTCCAACCCAGTCCTACAGGAGGTCCTGACTGCTAAAATGACAGTACTGAAAAGGCAAAAGAAGATCTGAGTTCTACCTAGGAGCTACATATTCACTGCCCAAAATAGTAAAGCTTGACCTATTCCAGATTTCTTTTGGGGGCCAGGGAGATAAAGAGAAGTATTCCTGATTTCTAAAGGGAGGATGAGGACTCCCTTGGGTGAAGGGAGAAAGGGAGGACAAAACACTCTTTTACGAAAGCCCAGCTGACGTGGGCTTCTCCTCGTGCCTCATCAAATCTCTATTCAGTTCTGCTGCCTACTTCCAACAGGTACCACAGAACTGCGGAACCAAACAGGAGCAAGGCAGGGACTGGGATTTCATTGGCCTGGCCTCTCCTGGGATAACCACCCTTTGAACAACACATGCCCACGTGGGAGGACACACGCCGTCCTACAGCACTCAGCGCTGTTCTATAATAATCCTGGCCAAGCCAAACAGAAGAATATTAACAGATAAAACCAAGATGTTGGTAATTCCTATTATGCTCATTGTGAACAACATCGTGCACTTATTTTAAGGGCATTCAGGAGACTGCATATGATTATTTTTTACTGATACTGTGGCATTAGAAAACACACTATATTCTTCTCAGGAATTTCTAGATTTAAAAATTTGTTCATAAGACCTTGCCTGAACAACACACATAACTTAATTTCAGTC
>JAVCKT010035294.1:0-10936 GCA_032273925.1 Rhynchotus rufescens | reverse complement strand
GAAAGAAAGAAAGAAAGAAAGAAAGAAAGAAAGAAAGAAAGAAAGAAAGAAAGAAAGAAAGAAAGAAAAAGAAAGAGAATCCTTGAGGAAGGAGCCAGTAGTACCAAAGATAAGCTATCTAAATTAAAAGGAGAAAAGTCCTGATTTAAAATTATGATATAAAATTAATCACCAAAAGATGTTAAATATTGAATTTTTGTATGCTGAATTTTTGTATGCTGAATTTTTCAAGTTTCATAAGACTCTCCACTAAACAGGGAATGAGACATCTGGGTAAGCAGAAGGTGGAGAAGCCACAAGTGACTTCTTGGACTGCCATCTAGTGGTGCCGAGGGGAGGAGAGCCCTGCTCCCAATTTTATATGTACTTGGAGGAGCATGGATGAAAATTTTTTAATGCTGAGAACTGGCGTGGCACTCTCAGCAGTTGGACATTATTCATCATACACTTTAGTATGATAATTCTCATGGCGAAAGTGCTCAAAAAGCCTCTTTAGTAACTAGTGCAATTTAATTACATGTTGATCAAAGTGTTTAAGGCAGCTGCTCATTCCATGGCAACAGTGTGGGGAGATGTGGAAACTGAGTAAAGGCACCGGATTCGCTCCACATTTCAGTTGTTGTATTGAGCACTTATTGGCACAGAGTAGCACTTCTGAAGGACTCCTCCAGCCATGTGTTTCTGTCCAGCAATCATCTATCCTGCCTCAAATCTTGGTGGTTTCAGCCACAGTCTAACCTACACAAACTGCAGTAGCTTCCACATGCCCGACAATCCCCAAACTGCCGCCTTACCCACCCAGCAGACTTAGCTTTAGTCGTTGTCTTGCATTTCTTACAAAGTTCAAATTGTTTTCAGTGGTTCTTCAGCTGGCTGTGAAAAGGATTTTTACTTTCAAAACACTCAAGAACTCTCAAAATGTTAAAATGGCAGCAACAAAAAAAGGAAAGGCTATAGTGAAGAAATAATAAAGGTACTTTAATGTAGCTGGTTAGATATGGTTTGGCTGGCTGACAGGTAAAAGCAAAATTGCCTTTAACAGAAGTCTATTGACCTGTTTAAGTAGGTGACAACACAAGAGTCTCTTCCCTTTGGAAAGCAGACCCTTCCCCTGATTTTGGGTGAGAAGACAGGCTATTAAGAGAGTCTAGTTGTTTTGGGGAGGATTTCTTTTTCCTTTATTTCCTTTGAAAGCAAAATAGCATGAAACAAACTTGAAAGATCTTCTGCGGTATTTGAGATGCTGAAAGTTGAAGAATTTTTTTTTTTTAATCTTCATTTTAAAAAGTTCCAAAATAAAATTCATATTTTTTTTATTCAAAATACACATTATCCTTTATTTAAAAAAAAAAAAAAAAAAAAAAAAAGGAATTTAATCAGTAGCCATAAAAAAAGCCCAACACTTGCTTACACTTATTTTGCAGTAACTTTTAAACCGCTTGAAGCTCCTGGAAATCTGTAATTACTTCACTGAAGTAAGA
This sequence comes from Rhynchotus rufescens, assembly GCA_032273925.1. Taxonomy (NCBI): domain Eukaryota; kingdom Metazoa; phylum Chordata; class Aves; order Tinamiformes; family Tinamidae; genus Rhynchotus; species Rhynchotus rufescens. Next base: position 9,455 of record JAVCKT010035294.1, on the reverse strand, counting down.
GACTTTCTATTCTCAGTGAAGAGATCATTATATTTAAATTATATCATAAAACAAGTTTCAAAGAAAAAAATATTAAAAGATAGTGCTTAAAAGCTTTTTAAGGTTTGATATAAAAATGCTTAAAAATGCAAGGTTTAGATAAGAAGAACTGTAACTACACAGCTCTTGTTTTCTGTTGAGTTTAAGATTTAGGCTTTTTCCTAATTACACTTGAAGTAGAACTTTGTTCCTCCTGCAAAAGACAACCTATTGTAGCCTTTTGCTCTACCTGTTTTTACATCACTTGAGAGTGACTGACACGAGTTTAACCTTCGTGGTGCTCCTGTTCCCAGACTCCCTGTTATCGCCCAGTAGGAGTCCTACACTGCAATAAGTAACACGCAGTCAGGAGACACGTTGCCACAAAAGCACCTAGGGTGAACTCACCTCGGCAGAGGTTTTCTGTGCCCCCAAAAGCCCTGTGCTTGCCTCGATACCTACTAGAGGTCCATGCGTGTCAGCAGCCCGCTCTGGGGCTCACTGTGATACGTGTCTTCACTGACCCACAGAAACGGGGCTGCTCTTCTAAAGCTGCAAACTGCACTGAAATGACATGGGTTCAGACAGAAAGAGAGAAGCTTGTGTTGCAGAGCTGCTGAAAGCTCCATTTGCCTATTGAGAGGGATGGATTAGTGGATTTCACAGCGAGTATCCAAAATTTCATTGCTACTTGACATATTAGCAAGGTCATTTTCAGCTGCTGCAACAGATAAAAGACTGATTTAAATCAATAGCTGAATCAATCTGAAGTACTCTCTAAAATTTGTAGATAGCAGCAGCGAGCTTAAAATCTAGCTTGTGCATTCTGCAATAAGTGCTTTGAGAACCAAACCAATACAACTGCATTGTTATATAGAATCATTTTTCTCCATCTCATCACCTCGAGTTGTTTGCTTCTGCAGTACATCGGCACATTTTGTGCTCTCACGTATGTAGATATGCAGGTTTTTACGCTTATTAACATGCTCCATTTATACTTACTATGGAATTTATTATGAATAAAGGGAAGTGCCACCATGGCAGGCATAGGAGACCTTCTGTAACTAGCAGTTATCCTTTGGAGATCCATTACATGATCCCAGTCTAAGCCAACAACTAGACAGAGAGAAAGCGTAGGAATAAAAGCCATGGCTTAAGGGACCCGGAGATATGGCTGGAGGCAGAGGAAAGGCCATTCCCTTCACACCCCGTCCCCATCCCCATCCCGTGCCCTGCTCCTGTCTGAGAGCAGCCGCGGCGCGCTGGTTTCCTGCCAGGATGAAAGCAGGAAGCAGGCGCAGGGGCGGCCAAGACCCGGGCGAATAAAGCAGCGGCCCTGGGAGGAGCCGCGGCGGCACCAGGCAGGCTCCGTCGGGGGAGAACTCCACAGTTCACGCGACGGCCGCTGGATACAGGCCGGAGTGGCACCAAGTTGCCTCTCTAGGAAGCCTTTTTGAATGCAATTCTGTAAGGCGGCAGCACTCTGATTTACATTGGTGCTTATGAGCATGGTAGAATTACTGTGAGAGCACAGGAAGAACTTTCCTGTGAGGGTGGCAGAGCCCTGGCACAGGCTGCCCAGGGAGGCTGTGGAGTCTCCTCCTCTGGAGATCTCCCAAACCCGCCTGGATGCCGCCCTGTGCTCCGTGCTCTGGGTGTCCCTGCTGGAGCAGGGGGTTGGACTGGATAATCTCTAGAGGTCCCTTCCAATCTCAACCATTCGGTGAATATGATTTTACAGAAAGGTGCAGCTGTACAGAGTAAGTAAAATCTGTAGGAAAACTTACTGAAAGATATTAGCTCCTGTATTTAAAGTTCAAGGGGAGAAGACATGAGGTAGATTAGATCTTCCCTTGCCCAAGACAAGAGCACCAGTTGAAGTCTCAGCAGAAGGAACACTGCAAAACATTTACCCTGTTCCCTTTGACATGCACGCAGTGAGGCAGCAAGAGTGACTAGTCTGGGGAGAAGAAACAAAAACACAGGCAATGTATCTCGAAACATTGTTCTTACTTTCCAAGCATGAACTGAACACAGAAAAGATCTCATGCCCCAAAATATGGCATTCATTCACTAACCATAATAGTAGTAAAATAATAAATTTAGTAGTGAGATAACATCATAACCTGATGACTGGCAAAACTAAGTCTCTCTGCTTCTACAGCCATGTTACCTTTCATGGTATCATATTGCCCTAAACATGAGTTTCCCTAGCAGTTTCTGAAATACAGTTTATCACTCACTCTTGACACAAAAGCTCTTGCATTACCAATCCTGAAGTCAAAGCACAAAAAAAAAAAAAAATCTTGTCTAACTATCAAAGCATTTTGGGGGTACTGTAATGCAAGTACTTTTATTGGAGATAAAACAGGTAAGTGCCCTTCACCTGGCAACCTTATATGATCATTCAGAAAACAATATAAAGACCTCTTAAATTTCCATTTTTTTTTCCATTTAAATAAGCATATAATATTTTTTGTCAGTTGGGGGTAAAAAAAAAAAAAAAAAAAAAAAAAAAAGGAAGAGAGAGAAAAAGAAGAGAGGAAAAAGAGAGGAAGAGAGGCAAAGAATGCCATACTCACGGATGCAAACTGAAGCATACATAGGACCCAGAAAAAAAAAAGGATACTTTTGAGAGCCTGCAGAGAGTACTGAGGCACTCTGGCAAGGAAAGGCAGCCAGAGCCCTGCCTCCGGGGCAGGAGGCCCAGGCCAGCGCGGTGCGAGCGGCGGCTCCCTGGCTCCCAAGGCAAGCCGAGGGGGCAGCCTGCTCCCGCTCCCGGCGGGCCGGCGAGGCGGCTCACGCCCGTCTCCGAGGCACGAGGCCCAGCGGGAGCCCGCACAAGGCCCACGCTGCCGCGTGCAGCTCTCGGCTGCCCGTGGAGCTGCCTCCTGCGTTACCCGTGCCCGTGGCAGCGGTCCTGAAAAGCCCTCGCACAGCTGCCACCTAAGCCAGTGCAGGCCTGGCTTTCAGCGCTGCCTTCGCTTATGTCTTGGAGAAGCCACGAGGCCTTGAAGCCCCTATGCTCTGAATCACCAGGCCTGAGCCCAGCTGTACCCACGTCACGCCTAGGCGAGGCCCAGGAACTGCACGCCCTCCACCTGTATCTTCCTCAAGGAGCGTTAGACGAGTAGGAAGCCCCAGGTAGCTCTCACACAAAATAGTACTTTGCAAAATGCAGCGGTGGCTTCAGTGGTGCTTTGAAACACAGCCTGGAAGAGAGACACCAAGCGCTGCTGTGCGGACAGCAGCACTTCCCTGACAAGGGCTGACCGCCCGGACCCTGCTCCATGTGGACTCCACTCACACCAACACTCTTTACTAAACCAAAGCTCTTGCTCTTTTTCATGGCCATCTCTTCATCTGCTTAGATTAACGAACCCTCACTTAGATCCAGATTGCCAGGCCACCCATGTTCAGCCTCGTTGGCCTTAGCTCAAGATCTACTCTGCACACAGCGCAGCAGCGTTCTCCCCCAGCCCTGTGTCCTACCACATTCTTCTTCCCAAAGTTCTTGTAACGTCAGCGCGAACCTTTAAGTCACTTTCAACCAAGCACTCCCTTAATCCTTCCCACGTGGATCTAATAACTCCAAGCACCTGTCCGGACTGGCAGAGGAAAAGTGGAGCCTTGCCTCACCCACTCTCCGTGACAAGCCCTCAGAAGGAACTGCAGCCTAAGCGGCCTACACCTTCCTCTATTAATTGTCCAACAAGAATATCTGTCTCCCTCCTAGTATTCAGGTGGCTTGACAGCCATTTCTGGTTACACAGGATGGAAATGCTGTCTTGAAAACAACCTTTCCTTGTCTTCCATAGCTTTACCCCTAGTCCTACTTCAAGTTTCTTTACCCCTGAGCTCAGCATAAACACAGAGTGATGCAGGCAACTTCTAGTCATAACCAGGGAAGGAGGGGAAAACAATAAAAACAAAAGGTCCAGCCACCTACAACCAGCAGCTCAACCACTAAGCTCAATTTATGTAACCAGCGCAGTCCCTGGGATCCACGTTTGTGCCTTGGACCACAGATATTCCAGCCACGAGGAATTCTTCACCTCTCACTGCAGCCTGTGGCTCCTCAAACACCCCAAGGTACCGATTTGCACCTCAGTGGTGTTGTGCATCCTCAGCTGTGGATATGACATGCCAGGACACCACAGCAGTGATTTATGCTGTGCTGTAATGCTAAACATGCAAGCGTTTGGGCATCCACAGTCTTTACTAAGGTCATGCTGCTGGTTTGTTTAACCTCATTATAAAGGACCTCAACCTTTTTCAAAGGAGCTACCTTAACAAAATCCATAACATCCAACATCTTCCAAGGACTAGGAAAAAAAAAACCCAAAACTATATATACACAGTGTTATGTTCTTCTGTCCAGGTCTCAGGACCATCTCTTCCTTCTGCCACCCCATTCACACACTTTCCTTTGCTGCCAGGCACACTGGTGAGCGCTCAAACAGCAGTTTGCATAACATTCCCATTAATATTCTGCAAAGGAGTTTTGCTGTATTTCATCTCATTACTGAAGCTGAGAGTTGTGGCTGATCATCTACAACTGCTCCTCCTGCATTTCAGGAAGGAGAAGTCTCTCTCTCTCACACCTCAGTTTCTCTTTCAGAGCCAGCTTTGCTTCTGGCTGCTCCCTCAGACTCCACATCTTGGTGCTCGGTGATCCCAAACTTCCATTTAGAGATTTCCACTTCACAACTGTTCTTCTGACTGATGTTTCCTCATGCAAAACCGACTGCATCTACTTTGTTGAGGTGTATGTCTTCTGAGTTCTGCAATCTAATGAAACCTCTTTCCCTGAGAAAAAAAAAAGTTACACGTGCAATCCAAGTATTGTGTCAAATCACAGTGTGGTGCTCAGTGATCCCTTCTAAAGCTTAGGAACTCATTCTGCTTTTTTCTGTCAAACAGGCTTTGTGGATCTTTATCTCATTCTCCATTCTCTCTTCCCATCTCCACCCTCTGAGGACCTGCCATGAAGATTCTTCTGACTCCCAGCCTTGGTGCAAAATCTCAAATACAACAAGCTACTACTTACAGTTAGGGAATCCCACTGTTCTGCTCATCACCTCAATGGATTTCCCCAAAGCACAGATAGTCAGAATCCTATAGCTATATTTGGTTTTTGCATGGAAAAAGAATGATGGAAAGGGAGATGCATTTTCTTCTGGTTCTTTGTTCCCTGGGCTGAAAGGAAGGTAAGTCTTAATTTACTGAACATCAGTACATTTAAAATACAGGCTAAAGTTTTCCTGGCAACATTTTTTTGCATCCGTTTGAGTTCCCATTGAAGCTGCTTCACTCAACCACTTTCAAGACAAGCAGCTGCAAACATTCCCCTGCCTTCGCCATCCTCATTGACTTTGACTTCTAGTCCAGCTGACAAAAGCTGCAGCTGATACCTCCCCTGAACAAGATGTTTTGAAGATGAACTTTGAAGACCGTCCTATCACTAAAGTGAAAGTTTGCATCTTTCTGCTCTCTCCTTTCTTCTCTATGGAAAGAGTCCATAATCCTATTAAGTGCAACAGCTGTAAATAGGTGCTGTTCCAAAGCAATCCCACGTGGCCTGGGATGGCCCTGCCTCCCTTCAGTTCTGAGCTCCAGGAACAATCATCTCGCGCAAAGTCTGTAATTCCCTCCATTGTTCAGCTCAACGCACTCAAATTATTCAGCTCCTCCAAAACTGGCATTTTGGACTCAGGGTTTCACCAGCCTCCTTTTCTGTCCACAATTTCCACTGCCCTTTCATGCATGTTTGTAGACTCTTCACTCACAATTGGTATTTTCACATTCCTCTTTCCTGGTCTGCGTCCTGAATTATTCACCTTAATAGTTCTCTCTGCTTCAGCCTGGAACCTCCCTTTAAGTCATTTGTTCAGTCATCTAATCATACCCTTAATCCTTCCTGGCAAATCCAAGCCCAACCACCTATCTGAGCTGACAGGGAGAAGGGAGCCCTGCCCTGCCTATTGCACATGCTACTGGTCCCAAGCCCGCGCAGAAATAATGGCATGAAATTCCTAGATCACCTTCCCTGATACAAACCGGCCCCCTTAACATCATCTCCTCCCTTGATGACTACCAAGAACGTGCCTACCTCCTTTCCAAACTTTCAAGTTTACGGCTTCCTAAATGCTCTCCTTCGGACTTCGCAGGAATATTTGATTACAGGGGATTTTATGGGTTTCACAGAAAGTAGGGGAAAAAAAATGTTAGTCAAAGAATGGGAGAAAAGTAGTGTTTCAACAAATTAACATGGAAAACCATTAAACACTGCTAAGACTGAAAATACAGTTCTGGGTAATATATATGGGCAGAAGGGAGTCAGGATATCGTTATTATTCTCAAATAGTCTTTAAATGAAAGATTTTTGTGCCAAAGACCCAATTACTTTGGATAATGCATTTAATACTAAAATTTGAGATATCTTTCAAAAAAAAAATCAATTGGACTCATCATAAACACTTGAAAAAATCTTTAGAAAGGGATGTCTGATATTTAAATAGCACAATACAGAGGGGAAAAGAAAGGCCAAATTGAAATATCAAATAGTACTGAAATAACGTGGCACAGGACTTGGTAGGACGTGTGCTGCAGTTCTGCACAGCCCCATCAAGGGAATCCAGGGCTACAGAAGATCCTGCTGGCAGGACGGCCCGGCTGAACATCGAGAACAGAGTTAAGACAGATTTGGGTGTCCACTACAGCATGGAAGTGGGAACCAGAGAGCATAAGTAACTCTGATTTTATATGAATGGGAAATCTCTGTGTAGGAGTAGTACTGAGAATCAAGTTTCTTCACATTTTATTGTGTAATTTTGCTGTGTAGTGGTGTTTCACTATTTATTGTGTAACGCTATTGCATGGCATCATTTGTTGAGCAACTTTGCTGCGTGGTATAGTTTTATATTTAATGATATTGAACGTTAGGCAATGGTCTTGCATGCCATAATTTATGTTGTTTGTTGAGCAACATCACTGCTGCAGTGTTTGACACCAAGGTGAATTGTGTGAATTCACACAACAGCTGTGAATTCATGATTTCAATATGGATTCACTTACAGGTGGCAAAGGGAGACAATTCTTGATTTATTTTCCCTGAATGAAAACATATTGAAGAACAGCAAACTGAGCATGTATTTAAATAGCACCAGAACTTAGGATACTAAGATGTTATTTTATTATACAATAATGCAACATTGCTCATCGTGACACTTTCTTATTGAGAGCATATTGTTACTACATTGTGTGATATTACATGTTCCACATTTCTCTAAGAACTACAAGACAACAAAGAGGAACTTTACCCACTACTGAGTACACAAGTAACACAATTATGACACAACTTAGCTCCTATCCAAAGTTACACTTGCAGGGAACCACCGAAATCCACAGCCTGAACAAGATCTCGCAACCCTTCATGCAAAATGCAACTGATAAACTTCATTATTGTGGAATCCCATGTTACAGCAACACTACTGAACTCAGTTTCCTATAATTAGGAAAAGCTTCCTTCCTCTACTATAATTAGGAAGAGACTTGAGCAAATTTTAGATGTCATCACAATGGCATCCCTGCACTGCTCAAGATTCTCCAAAGGGGCAGCTTCCTTCTTGTGTAGCACTCACCTAAGTTACTTATCTTGCCATCGCTTGCTCAGATTGCCATTTTTATCCATTTGGAGCGCGCCACTGTTGCTTACGGCAAGCGTAGCCCGTACACAAACTTAAAGAACATGTTCAGCATCCAGGAGAAACACCAGCAATTAAAGCCTTTTGCAAACAAAGCCAGAAATCTGTGAGAACGTTTCGTACCTACGTCTATTTTTACATGCTTCCTAAAATGCTACCGAGCAGCTAGAAGGGCATTCCTTCCATGCGTTACCTGGTAATCTATGAACAGTCGTGTGGGGCAAGAGAGCAGCCCTGGCGGATTACGCCGAAGTGCTGCTGCAGCATTTTCATCTGATCTCACCCGCAGGCGCGTTTGAGGTGCAGGAGAAAAGCACGCGTGCAAGTTTAATAGCGTTCTTGGGATACGTCAAAAAAATAAAATTGTAAGAAAGGCTGGGAATGCAGAACAGGCAAAAATGTGCTCCCGGCACCTGTAACATAAGGTTAATTTATTATCTAACAGATGGCATGAGGGAGGGGGGCGGAAAAGGAAAGAGTGCTGATGCAGTAGGGAGCTTCCAGCATCTCTAGCCAAAGCCCCGTATTTTCAGTTATCACAGAGCACCTACGGACCTACATCCACTCCAGAATTTTCTCTGTGTATGTCCAGCTTTAATCACAGCGGCTCCCGACCTCAGCACTAACGCAGACAGCTATAAAATGGGGAAAGTGCCGGGTGCTGTCACGCCAAGGGCTCGGGCCTCCTTGCGGGCGCCACACGCCAGAGCCAAGCGCCGCCCGGTCTGCTGTCCCAGTCCTGAAAGCTGCTCCCCACGTTTCTCCGCACTTACGCGGCATTTTCCGCCCCTTCCGCAACCCCTGCCCCGCGGTTACGGGTTGCCGGGATAGAAGTGGGTCACGGGGAGATGGGAAAAGCACCGGAGGAGCCCAGGGGCGCTTCACGCACGGCTAAAGGCTTCTGCTCGGCCTCGAGCGCCTCGGATCCCCGTGCCGGCCGCTGCAGCCTGCATGTCCAGGCCGTCCCCACGGGCGGCGCATCCCGAGCGGATCCCGAGCGGATCCCCAGCGGAGCCGCAGCCGGCGGTAGCCCCAGGCACTGCTCACGCAGCGGGTAACACTCCATGAATGTGATTTTGCTGCTCAGCAAAGGCTGGAGGCACAAAACGCCAGGCCATCCATCCATCCCTCCCTCCATCCATCCCTCCCTCCATCCCTGCCTCCATCCCTCCATCCCTGCGGTGCAGGGCCAGGGAGGCAGCGCCTGCATCCACACACACACACACACGGAGGGAGCCCCGGCTCTGCGGGACAGAGCCTCCCGTGGCAAGGGCCATGACACGAGGTGAAAAAACATATAAAACGGAATAAAACGGAATAAAACGGAATAACGCCACGAGAGGATCCCCGGCGCCGCTCGGGCCGCAGCGGGTGCCGAGGGCGCCCCGGTGCCGGTCCCGGTGCTGGTCCCGGTGCCGGTCCCGGCCCAGGTCGCCGTGTCCCCCCCCCGCCCCGCGCCCGCCGCGTCTCCCGGGCAACGGAGCCATTTTGAGGGCCGCGCGGGGGGCGCGCGCGGCCCCGGCATGGCGGCGGCGGCCCCGGCGGCGGCTCCGCGGTACCTCGGATGCTCCAGGTCCAGCGGTAGAACTCGAGCGTGTCGTTGAGGACGCTGGAGACGAGCCCGGCGGGCCGGGGCGGCTCTGCGGCGGCGGCGCCCATGGCGAGCAGCAGCAGCAGCGGCGGCGGCGGGGCCGGCAGGACGTGTCGGGGAGCGCGCGGTCCGTTGCCTCT
>JAVCKT010035293.1:4439-24777 GCA_032273925.1 Rhynchotus rufescens | reverse complement strand
TAATATTCATATTGATCTGTTTGATTTAAACAAAAGCAAGGTAACTTATTTCTGTTTAGAGCAGAAATCACTGTAGCTTTGGGAAACAGGAGGCAGAGAGTTAAATAAAATCTAAGTTTGAGTGCATACATGATGCAAAAAAACAATCAAATTGTAAAGAGGGAAATTTTCCGCAGAAAGTTTTAGTAGTTCTTTTGCTACTAGGTTTTGGTATTTGGTAAATGACAAAAGTTTTACCAGTCTTCCTCTAGAACACTAAGAATAAATTGGGAAACTGGATGCTACAAAAAGCTAAATAGTTCTCAGATGGCACAGCTGGACACAGCCAAGTATAATTAAAAATATCCACCCTCAGACTTTTATTCATATATTGAAAAAAAAAAGTGTCATGTTTTCCTTCTTTGTTCTTTAATCTTTTTTTTCCTCAGTACATCCAAAAAACAAATACAACCGAAACACTGTCCTAGAAAAGAGAAACCAAGACAGTCTGGTACTGACTATACCACTTCACCATACTTTTCAAAGAAAAACCAAGAACTAGTTCCTCGACAATTCCAAGAAAGTCAATGCTATTGTTTTCAATCTTACAGCTGGGGAAATAGAGAAAGACTGAGTGGCTTCCCTCCAGCTGTAAGTCACATTAATTTTCTCTTTTTCTTCTGAACCAGTGTAGCTCACAAAGCCTCTCTGCTGCACTTATTGCAGCAAAGGTGTGTATTTTATTGGCTAATCCATACAACGGACATCATCCAAAACCACGGTAGAAATAAAGAGAAGATAAGGTTCCCCTGTAGTGGAAATACAACATGAGCACAGAAGAGGCATCATATATCTAAATGAGTGTGTGTGTGTGTGTGTGTGTGTATTTTTTTTTAAATGATCATATTCAAGCTCAAACTTGTCATCTACCAAATGAAATATAGTGTCCTTAGTGGTAGCCATAACCAGATGCTTTGGTGGAAAATACAAGAATCTCCCACAGATTCGGGATAATCTGCCTTCCTTAAAGGCCTCATCCTAATCCCTTTAGTTATAGATTCCTTTAAAACCTGATCCGTGAGGGTTTTAACCCCTTCAAATACTGTTTTTTTTAGCAGTGCTATCATAACTCTGGATATTCTTTCTATCCATATAAATGTCCATTCCCCCTTAGAAGCTTGTAAAATTCTTGATTTCATCTTCCTCATCAGTCAATGAATTTCATAGTTTACTTATAAATCTTTTAAGTGTTCCTTTATTCTTAAGAGACAGGGAAAAATGTAATCTCCTGATCTCTGCTCTCTGCATCACCTTGCTTTTTTGTTTTTGGGTTTTTTTTGTTTGTTTTTGTTTTCTTTTTTAAACCATATATTTCATTGCTGCCATTCTCTTCTCGGTCTTCAGGTAAACAACCACTTCAACAACTCTACACAGTTATTTTTATGTGACTAGTCATTCTCTCTACTTTTATCTGAAACCTGTCCAATGGTGCAATATTTTTTTCCAAGATGGACTATCCATTAATATCCAATAAGTTTTATATAATACTGCACTACCATCTTATATGACTGTGTAGGCAGTTCCTTTGAAGTTATCTATACTCTTTCAGAAAGGATTTTAATTTTATGTAGTACTTCACAATAATCTAGTTTGACTGAAGTTAAAATTCTTTAAGGCATCTTTGGATTTGATTCACAAGTAACTCATAAAGAGGTTATTTATAAATAACTTGACATTACTGTCTAATTTCTCTCTAATTTCTATTTTTTTTTTTTTTTTGTTCCAAAAAAGGAAGAAGTACATTAAACAGCAACAGACCTAGTAAAGAAATGGAACCATTTGCTCCTGATTTGTCTCCTACTTCTCTGCTACATCTTAATCCATGATATCATACTGCCTCACAGCTACTTGATTTCTTTTAAGAGGTATTATCAATCCCCAACCTTTGGAAAAAACACTACCCACAGAATCACACCAGCCTTGCTCAACTTTGAAATAAATGAACAAATATCTCTCCTGAGCATGTGATTATGTGGCTCACTGCACAAGGGGCAAAAAATCCACTTTTTGGACTACAAAAGCTGGCAATGCTGAGTAGTCTCCCAACTACTAAAGAACTTAAGACAGTAGTGGGCCTTCAAAACTACTTGGTTAGGTGTAAATTATTAAAAAAGTAAAAGAAGTTGGAAGATAATGTTATTAGAGACAGTTTTTCCAAATACCCAGGAAGGTTTACTGCCATGAAGTAGATCTCCTTTAGAACCTTTCTAAAACATATGGTCAAAATTACCTTCAATCACCAGGCCAATTAGTCGACTTTTCATCAAACTGTTTATTTTGTTAGCAATTCAGACAATTCATACTTAAAAATTTATGTATGTACTACTGGGGCATGGTGATTTCTCCTGAAATTATCAATAGTTTACTGAACCTTTTACAAAAGAGTAAGTTGCAAAACTGTGCAATCACAGAACAATGAAATACTGACAGAAAAATGACTGTAAAAGATTAAACAAATACTCTATCTGCAAAGACACATAACAATTACATAGCAAAGGCTTTCTGGAATGACTTTAATGGTACACTTCAAATGTGAAGGAAAGATAAAGGAGGAGCTGAGAAAAAAGCAAGGTACTCAGGTGCAAAAATTCGATCTAAAACAAAGCCTTTAAAAAAAAAAGAAAAAAACTTTTTCACATATTTTATTTCATTTCTTACACGTATTAAATCTGCTCTGTTGGAAAAAAAGCAAGATATCATAATGTGATAATATCATGCTATCAGACCTAAATAAAATAAGTAGTTTCATAACATAAACTATGCACTTTTTGAAGATCCTGATGAGTTCACAATTTACAATAACTAAACTGTAAGGACTTCACTCCTCCTGCGTTGCCATTCTCCTATTTCTTTGCATCTTGTTCAGCTGTGGATCTCACAGAATTTGGAAAGAAATAAAATCACTATAAGAAAATAATATATCTGAGAATTGAAAAATCTTACAGGATCTGATCTGCATAATTGTATTGCTTACCTTATCTAAGAGCAGACCTGTAAATGTTCTAAATAGACATTGCTAGTTTCTAGCAACCTGCAAGACAAACACATGAAAAGTGGGCTAAAATTAAAAGGGAAAGAAAAAAAAAGACAGAAAACTCTTAGACAGTATATGATGTGGAAATGAAACACAGTTCTTTTCCCAAATCATTAATGCAAATACTGGCAAGAAGTTAGAAAACATAGCTTGCTTGTTTTACTCAATATATAGAAAGCCTTGTGTGTGACCAAATCCAAAGTTGAAGCTTAATCTTGTGTCACTGTGCTTGTTCGAGCATGTATTTGACATAATGTATTTTAGTAACTTAAAGTTTGAGCTCACAGCATTTAAAGAGCTGAGGTTTTAAAAACAAGAAAAACCATTCTATTCTTTTGTGAGCTTTTACATGGCAGACTACATAAGCTGCTAATAAAAGCTTACCGATAATACAAAAACAACAACAAAAATACCATCAACAAAACAATTCCTGCATTTTCAAATTTCAACTCTGATCTAAAACTTTCCTAGAACTGATAATTCCAAATACAAAAACTGTAAAGTCGGGAAGCATGAACACACAGGCCAAATGCACCTATGCAACTCTCCCAAATTAAGACTGTATGTTTTTATATTGTTAAATGGTCTGACAAGGTTACGACACAGTGCTATACATGCTGCACTGCAGCACGGGGAATGCTTTGCACTGGGGAATGCCATATATGCTGCTATACCGTTTTAGAAGTAAAGTGCTTAATTCTCCTGAATGTGAAAAGCACAGTACACCAGAAATATTGGTTTACATATAATTCTGAAGCAAAGATGATTTCCAATAAAACCCAGTAACAGTAAGAATATATGAATTTAGTCACAACTGCCATAGTGCACTTAGAATTTTCCCAGATGTTTTTGGCACAATGGTACAACAGTTATATTACAGTGCCATCCACTGACTCTCCTCTGCAAGTTCATGGGCTGACAGCTGGTTTTTTACATTGATTTGGCTTAATTCCCACTGAAGGACCAGCCATCCCCAGACAGATATATTCCCAATTCATTTCCTTCTGCAATGATAACTGTGAAATTTACCCTTCGCAAAAAGGAAAAAAAAAATCTCTAATAGCCTTAATGGATTTTTTAGAGATGTTGGCTGGCAGCCAAGTGAGGCTTAGACGAAGCTGTGCAAGCAGAGTGAATGCAAAGCTTACTTTCACATGTGTATGTGCTGGCACATTGAGTGTATGGTTTTATTGTCAGATATGTTTCAGAAAAAAATGTGTTAATTGAACCCCATCAGCAGTGATGCACACACCAGTGTGCAACCAACAGTGTTCCCTCACTACATGAAGAGATATGAATGAAAGTTAATTGTGCTTCAAAGAAAAGGCAAATCACAAGTCTATTGTAGGATTAGGTTTTCCTTTAATTAAGATTATTGGAATAAACAGCAAGAGAGCTGTTACAGGCTTTTTTAATGTATACTTTAGTTCTAGTCTCTCTATTGAAATATGAGACTATCATGTTATTACAAAAGAAGATTAGAGAATACACTAGAAAACACTGAAATGTTTTCAGAAAAAAAAAAATCAATCTTTACTTAAAAAAATCCCTATAATACTCCACCAATGAAATATTTAGACTATTTCAATTATAAAGAGGCTAATAATTAACTTTTACAATTAGATTTTCATGGTATGTGCCTTACTCATGCTCTGCTGCAAACAGAAAACATGTAAAAACAGATTTTGGAAGAACTAACTTTGACAGCCAAGGGTCTGCAATAATCTACCAAAATATAATACATTCCCATTGATAAACAAGTAAAGAGTTAAAAAACGAAACCATTGAAGTAAATGACCTCTGCCAATGTAGCAGAAAAACCAATGGAGAGAATTTGGGGACTCACCCCAACAACAAAGTGAGAATTCTTGTGGAAGCAAGGTGGTCTCACTTCACTAATATTTGCAGACAGATACCCACCTCACTACATAGCTGATACACTTGCAAAACACTTGATAATGGGCAGAAACTTGCGTGAAGATACTGAAAGGATCATGTTATGAGGATGAACATTTCAGCAATAAGAAGTCTTGCATGGCAGCAGGCATGCTGACATTAGACAAGGTTTATCTTTCCCAAAAGGGGAAGAGGGTCTTCAGTCATGAGTTAGTGGGACTCACAGAGAAGGCTCTAAACTTGATGTGACAAGGAAGGAGGATATCATCAGGGATACTGGTGATAAGGTATGGGACTATACACCAGCTTGACACCAGAGCCAGCAAAGGATGCCTGGAACCTGCAGAGGGAACACAGAAAAACAGGGAAGCTAGTAAAAGCGCGCACAGTCAAGTTACAGCTGCCCCAGCTGGAATGAAAGGCACATGGGAAGTCCCACTGAAATGTCTCTATGTAAACACACACAGCACGGGGAATAAACAGGGGGAATTGGAGATGCATGTGCTATTGCAGGGCCAGGATCTCATTGCAGTTACTGAGCAATGGTGGGATAGCTCTCATAATTGGAATGTGGCCATGCATGGCTTTGTGCTTTTCAGCAAGGAGAGGCCAGGAAGGCATAGTGGCATGGTTACATGAAAGAAGTGTTAGTCAATAGCCAGTGGGGTCAACAGAAGTGATGCTGTGGTGGGTGTTTACTACAGGCCACCTGTAGTGGCCTGTAGAGACCACTCAGAGGCCTGTAGAGGACATTCACTTCCTCAGAAAGAGGAAGTGAATGAGGCCATGTACAGGCTGCTGCAAGTAGCCTCAGGATCACAGGCCCTCGTCCTGAAGGGAGGACTTCAGCCACTTTGATGTCTGCTGGGAAGGCTACGCAGCCAGGAACAAGCAGTCCAGGAGGTTCCTGCAGAACACTGCAGATAACTTCTTGATGCAGGTGCTAGATGAGTTAATGAGGAGAGGAGTGCTGAGGGACCTGGTACTAACAAACCGAGATAGTCTGGTTGGAAATGTAAGGGTTGGGGGCAGTCTCATCTGTAGCGACCACGAGGTATTGGAGTTCAAGACCCTGTGAGGAGGAAACCGGTCAAGAAGTAGGATTGCAATCTTGGACTTCGAGAGAGCTAACTTTGACCTCTTTAGGGATCTACTTGGAGGAATCCCTTGTGCCAGGGCCATAGAAAAAATGGAGGTCCAGGAGAGCTGGGAAATAATTCAAGCACCACTTTCTCCAAGCTCAGGATCATTGCATCCCTACAAGAAATAAGGCAAGCAAGGGGAGCGGGAGACCTGCTTAGACAGGCAAGGAGCTCTTGGTGAAAAAAGCATACATGAGGTGGAAGAAGGGACAGACCACTTTGGAGGAATAGGGGAACATTACGAGAGAATGCAGGGATGTGACAAGGAAGGCCAATTCCTCATTTGTGTTTGAAATTAAATTTAGACAAGAGATGTCTGGGACAACAGGAACACTTTCTACAAAGCCTTCTGCTGAATGGGTGCATGCCTTAGTGATGGAGGATGCAGTGAAGGCAGAGTTGCTAAATGTCTACCTTGTTTCTGTCTTTACTGCTGAAGCTAGTTCCCATGAACTACAGAGCCCAGAGACAGAACAGAAAAGCAGGAGAGATGAAGACTTTCTGCTGATCAAGGAAGATTGGGTTACAGATTATTTAGGCAAACTGTACACCCATAAATTGGTTGGGATGCACCCAAGAATGCTAAGGGAACTGGTGGGTGTTATTGCTCAGCTGCTCTCCATGATTTTTCAGAGGTCATCAAGGAGAGGTGCTAGAGAACTGGAGGAAAGCCAGCATCACTCCAGTCTTCAAAAAGGGCAAGAAGGAGGACCCGGGAAACTACAGCCCAGTCAGCCTCAGCTCCATCCCTGGTTCTGGTGAATGAAATCAACTAACTAAAGTCTAGTGGTAGTTGTCCCTCTGGATTATTTTACTGTCTCCTTTAACTAGCTAGCACAACACACATTCTTCATTATATATGTCTTCATATACCCTGTACATCAACAACATGTCCACAGGGAAGCTACATAAGCATCAGCGTAACCGCACTGTGGTGATTCTACAGAGCTTTAAAAATCCTTTAGAGGATGATCTTTTATTTCATGTGTGGGTATGACAAATCCCATGCTTAAAAAAGGGTGAGTGATGAGGAGCTTCACAGTAGATAAGAAGAATGAAGCCTGAGAACAATAGAAGCGTTAGACTATCTAGCAACACTCCTGCACCACACATACTTACATGTTCTAGTGGACAATAAAGGGTCACAGAACACAAGATTATGTATTTTATAATGGCTACAGCTTGCACAGTGTGGACAGAGTTTTAAAAATTGTCTTCTATGGCAGACTGTCACTGCTTGGAGATGGTTTTAAAACTTGTTTAGGGGCAGCAGAATGTTTAGAAGCCAATCCACACATGACAGGTTGAAGAAAAGGCCAAACTTAATACATACTCCCAGGCTATATGCCATTAATATTTGCCCTGGCTGTGCTGAAGGTCAAGGGAAAAAGTAATTTGAAAGACTGATTTGCTCAAACAAATGCACATTCTACTTGATTTTCAGTCCTCACCATCACTTCTTCATCGCCTTTATAGTTCTGCTCTTGACTAATATCCCTTCCATGCACCCTCATGGCTCCTCTTCTCATACATGCTGGTAGTGGGGCAATATTTGTGTTGCCTCCATACCCTGAGCTAGTTCTCTTCCCATGTGGAAGCCTGCAAAGTCAGGAGGACAGTGAGCCAGGAGCCATCAGGAAGGCACCAGAGAATTGCAGGACTTCGATTAGCACCAGTCCTCTTTATTTGCTACTGTTGCACTAAAGGGGCACAACAAACTTCCCCTAAAGCAAACAGGGGACTGCAAAGAAAACTCATTTCTTTACATCTTCTGGCACTGTCCTTTCCCCCTGTTCTTTGTTTTTGTTGAGAAAGGGAGGACAGGCACTATCACAGAGTGTTGAATTTTAAGAAATTCCTATTCTTCTGTGGCAAGAACAACTCTTGCAAACCATTCTGGACTGCCAGGCTGTAACTGAAGTAGAAATGGAGGAAATTAAATTCACATACGTACACTCAATCTCAAAGAATAATTGAATAATCTTTATTCGAATAATAAGAACAAACTTAAAACACACGGCCATTTGCTTTGCTATATGGCAATATTCACTATTTTTTCTTACTCATACACCATCAAGAGCAATATAACAATTAAAGAACATACCAATAAATTAATCATCCTCATGTTGGACTTTCTCCAGTAACTCCACATGCCTCTTTTACTGGGGAGCCTAGAACTGGACACAGTAGTCCAGACGTGGCCTCCACAAGGCTGAGTACATGGCACATGAGGACTCTGTCCTCTTTCAACCTGCTGGAGATGATCTTAATGCACCCCATAATCCCATAATAAATATTAAGGTTGCAATCATGAAACCTGAGGCCACTGCCTTTTGACTGTTACTTTCAATATTACAAGAATAGGCCGTTTTCATACCTCATATCTGCAGTCACATTAATTCTTAAGTCTCAAAATCAGTGATTTCTCTTTTATTGATACTGGAATCAATTTTATTTATCAATTTTTTATTGATACTGGAATCCAATGGTACTGGAAATATGTAATCATTTTGTTCCTCAGAAAAGGAACAGAAGTCCAAATTTTCACCAGTTTTCTTTATACAAAAATTCTTTTCCAGACTTCCAGTCTCAGCACAGCAAAGATTAAATGTTGGTTTAAAATCAGCACTCTTGAGACAGGTACTTAAAGCTGCTTGAACATTTCTGCTTTATCCCTTTTCTAAGAATTATAGTACTGAAAAGAATTCTCCTTTTCAAAGACCAACAAAGTCTGACATATAATAATATCAAAAATTTCTGGATTTTAGCACTTTTGACAAATATGGATTGAGCATATACCCTACAAGCAAGCCATATCAATATATGTATCTCCAGAGGTGTAATTGCTATGTGTCCACAGTAACATTTTATTTAATATCTGCAGAAGAACCGCATCTTCTACTTTCCGAATATCCATTAATTTTGTTATAGCTTCTGCACTGTGCATTTAG
Organism: Rhynchotus rufescens; assembly: GCA_032273925.1. Classification (NCBI taxonomy): domain Eukaryota; kingdom Metazoa; phylum Chordata; class Aves; order Tinamiformes; family Tinamidae; genus Rhynchotus; species Rhynchotus rufescens. The sequence continues at coordinate 15,715 of JAVCKT010035293.1, read as the reverse complement.
CAATTTGCTAAAATATTACTTCCAGCTTTTAGGATTCAGAAGATGAAAAATAGCTTTAGGCCACTAAATAGTGCTTAGCCACTAAATGAAGGATGCATCTTACAGTGTATAACCTGACAAATTTGTACAAGAAATAGCCATGCTAGGAACTTTATACGCTACATTTTAGGTCTATCATCTTTAATTACCTACCTAATACAACTCAGTGTTTAGAACTCCACCAAAATGTAAGGTCCAATGCCATTTTCATCTGTGAGTACATCTGGACTGTCATTTGAGAAAAGCTCTCTTTCATTCCAGGTTTACCATCTGGGTAGCAACCTCAGACATGAAGATCTAGACAAAGCAGAAAGATGCACAATCCCACACATTCAGAGAAGTTTTTTGTTTGTTTTTTGGTCACTGTCAGAGACACCACCACTCACTCAGATAAGTCATGTTCCAGTTACCTATTTTTATCTCAGTTCCTCAGGTTGCATTGTTAATTTTGTTTTACTTGAATAAAATGCAGTTCTAAGCTTTTTCTAAGTGGAACAAAACATTCTCTTAAAAAAGGGTAATGGAGAAACATCTTCAGTGATTCTGATTTCATCTCCGTGATTCTGTATTCATCTTCACATCACATAGGCAGTATTATATATTTTTTCAATAAATTTTTCATCTTCTCAAGTCAGTCTGTCTATCTCTAAGTAACTAGTCTTCTTTACAAACTACATTACACTCAGTGAGCTACTTGAAAGCGGGCAAGTGCTGATCTGCAATATCATGTTCTCCAGCCACTCTTAGTTCATAGCAGTTGCTCAGAAATTCTCTCCGAGGAAGACTTGACTTTTCACCATTTTGCATCTGTTTCAGTTATCAGTCACCTATTAGAACCTCTTAATTCTCCTTGGATCTAAAAATTCAAAGTAATTTTTATTCAAGTTTAGAAGAAGTTTAGAGGAAACTTAAACATTTCAAATGAATTGTTTTCTGAGCAAACTCTTTTTCCCCTACCAATATTTTGGCTTAGAAGTATACTCCAAATTCCTGTTAGATGCTCACCCATTTTCATATCTTGTGTAAAAAGATAAGTTTTGTGTATTAAAAGGCTTTAATTAAAAAAAAAAAAATTTTTGTACTCAAATATGCAATACATAGCTAAAAGTCTGCATTTGTTTAAAAAGTATCTACCAAAAGTAGGACAATACATCACTCAGCAAGTTAGTTGTTACACATTTGAAAACGTGTGCCATATTTCTCAGCTGAACTTGCCTACCTTTAGTTCTATCTGTTTTCACGAATGAGAAGACTGCATATATAGCAGTCCAGTGTCCATACTGCCAGCACTGCATACACACTGCTTTTTAATTGGCATCTCGAAGTTCTCATAGTATTCAGTCAAATTTACTTGGTACTACTTTTCTCTTACCCAATCTTACCAGACAGTGTAGTATTTCACATTTGTTGCAGTCAAAAATTTTACAATTTTCACTAGATTCAGGCAGCTAGAATAAACCATTTTAGGTGAAGGGCTACAATCTGCATTTCTAATCTCTCACTTTGCATCAAACATTTCACTCACTGGTTATCATTTTTTAACTTTTCAGGCTTTTTGCTTTAGGAGTCTATTATTAGTCCCTGCGTATAAATATATGTAAAATATATAATTTCCCAATTACATTTCTCTTTTACATTGTACCAAAGACCTTTCTTATAGACACTCAAAAGTTGAAAACATGAGGGACTCTGACCCCTCTTTAACTGGGTTGGTACAGAAAGCCACCCACTGTTCTCATAGGAAACAGAAAACAAATAGGAATAGGAATAGTAACATGAATAATAACTTCATTTAAAGAACTTATAAAAGCTTATTCAGTAAGTTATCTTCTACTAAACAAAAAATCATACAGCTCTATGAAAGCGGATCCCAAAGGACCTCTGAGATCTGCACATAAAACAAAATCCACCTGCAACAGGACCCCAGTCCAGCATTTTGACGAGAAATCTCCATTGCCTTGCTGCAGTAAGCATGCCAAAAAACTGCTACACACTAGAAGTAGGCTTAATATAGCACAAGCTGTAACCTGTTATCAAATATCTCTGCAAGGCTGTACAAGGTAGTTTGAAACCAGAATCTTGGCAACCTTTACACATTTTGCTGTTGCATGAAAGACCTTTCTTTTAAGCCTTGATTTTCAGACCTGCAAGAAGTTCCTAAGGGGCAGAAACATCTTAATACTACCCAGAAATCTATAGCAACCACTTTTCATCCCCATCATTCCAAGGCTCAGCTGCATCCTCCTTTCATGCTACTCAAATCCTCTCCATGTGGAATGTTAGCCATCCCCACTCACACCCACCTGCAATTTAGAAGACTCTCCCATCTCCACATCCAGATTACTCCCCAGCACAACCTCCTCTCCATCTAGAAGGATTTCCTGGCCCTGATAACCATGTGCTACCCAGACAGAATTTTTTTTGTTTTGTACAGAGTATACACTATGTATTCAATAAGCAAAATAATCAACTACTCATCATGCTGTTCCTCACTGGATTTCAAAATAATAACACTGTGAGCAACTATGATGGCAGAATGAGGTGCATATGCAAACAGGCAGGGTTTATGGGCTGAACATTAAGAAATCACATGTTACATCATAACATTATGTTATAGAGGGCAACAACTGAGATGACATTCTAATATTTTTAGTTCTTTAAGAATCCATAGTCATATGTGAAAACATTCTAAAAGAGCACATGAATGTCATCATCAAATTTCATAAGTGGAATACTGAGTAACAGAAGGTTTAAATTACTCACCCAACCTTATAAAACAGATTAATTACAAAACTACTTAAAGAATGGACTGACTCTTAACTCCTAGCTAGCTGATTCACACATTGCAGTATGGCTGCATGTTACATAGGGTACAGCAAAAAGGAGACAAAAGGAGAAAACAATATATACAGCTGAGGACCATTTATTTAATGAATCAAAATGATTCTGCCTTCAAAGAGTGGTGAGAAAGCAGCACAGGGAAGCCGTTCACAAGATTATCCTGTTGGAAGGATTTTCGGTACATGGGATTATCTGTAAAGAGATTAACCACTGGGAAATCAAATTCTGAATGGATGCTTCAGGGAGAGACAAAATGCCCACTAAAACAATAGAGAAGTGGGAGGAGAGATGTACAGGAACTAAGATAAAGCATAGTCCTAAAAATCCAGTTGTTCTCAGTGATTATAGGAAGACTGGTACTCAAGAGCTACACCAAGCACATAACAGTAAAGGTGTAGAGACAGTGTTAGCTATATAAGAATATAGCTATATAAGAAATATGATAAAAGTAGTCTATTGATTTTTTTGTATCAATGAGTTGCTGAGAATTCGTCTGTAAGCAGCAAGATAACGATGCAAGCAGTCATTTTGTGTGTTATATTTCAGAGACAGATAGAGAGATCAGCTTTGACAGAATTTAAAATAAGAGCCTCAAAGTGAAGAGACACTGTACAAAGAATGGACAACATTAGTTCTTAAAGTCAGACAGGAAACTAGTAACTGCAAATTTCCAAATTTCACTCCTTCAATATCAGTTGTAGGTTTTGGGGTGGTTTTTTTTTGGAAGGGGTGCCACATTGGAAGCATAACATTGAAACCAACATTTGAAGAAAGATATTGGCACTAATTCTTAACTGATGTCAAAATCAAGATCTGTTTTTTGCAAAAGTTTCTTTTCAAGCTCATATTTTTGCACTTCCAATGAATACCGGATTCAGTTAATTGGTGAAGTTATATTTTGAGGCATGACCAGAGTAGGGGTAGAGATAACATTTCCATCCAAAAACACACCGGTGACTTTGTCTATCAAGTCTTAAGCATTAGGTAGAACTGTTTTTTCTTTTATTTTTTCTTCTTTTTTCCTCTTGAGAGCATTTGCAGTGCTTCTGTGTTGTGACTGTGGCATGATCTAGTAGAAACATTTGAAGGCTAGTTTTAAACTAGCCATGGAAGTCAGTACATAAAAAAAATACTCTGTTTCTACAGATGACAACAGTCTTCACAGATGTATTTACAGTTTCACAAGTTGTAATATATGGCACTTCTGCTTTATATAGTAACTACCATTGGGTACACCTGGACAGCAACCTGGACAGCAAGCTGTATCTGCATGGGAGCCCTCACTCTGCTGTTGCTCATAAGCCTTCATGTCCTTCTGTGATTCACCCTCCCTCCAGTAAGATGCCTCTACTTACAGTAATAGTTTGTGGTGTGCTCTTCCATTGAAATGTCCTTGCCTGTTTTGCATATCACATAGGGAGGGGACAGTAGAACTCTGACTATATGGGGAAGTCTCAGACTTGCAGGTAGCCATGAAGACAACATGTGGGAACATGTTTCAAAGGAGGCAGAAGTGAGCACTGATGTGAACATGTTAAGAAGGATACCTAACCTGAGGGAATTGGGGCTGTAGAATAAGCTGAGACTTAACCAGATGTATTTCATAGATCTCTGGGCCTTACAGAAGCCACAAATTCTTCACCTAGCAATAAAGTACACACCAAAGTAGTAGTAGAGTGGCCTTTATGCTCTCTGCAAATTTTAAATTGAAAAACAATCTCTCACAGACTCAATGATTATCAGATTTCTTAGCAAGTATATATTCTCAAGGAGATATCATTCTTGCTGTTGTGTTAGAGTGAATATAAATTCCATAGACTAATTAAAAGACTCAGGATTTGAAGAATGAAACATTTTTTTCTAACAGTTCTGAAATTCTCATGATTTATACATGTATGTTGTCTTGCTTCCTTCAGTCTACAGTGAACAATTAAGCAACTAATTATGAAATAAACTTTGTGGAAGTTATTACCATGAAAATTATTCCTCCATTCTTTCTGAAAAGTGTAAAATTTCTTTTCTCAAAAATAATCAAGTAAATAAGAGATTATACTTTTTGACTCACACTAAAAGATTTATCAGAAACATTTGATATTTTATATGTTTAAGTAGCTGTCACTTTAAATTCTCTTTTTGCCAAGAGGTCCTCCTTTGTTTTTTTACTTTTGAAGGAAGACTGATAGAACATTATTTTTACTGTATCCATTCACAGCTCACCTAGTCAAAATATCCAGATCATATTTCACATAGTGAAATTTCACACAGTATGTGGCGTACTGGACCCAATTATTCTAAGTATTGTGCCCTCTAAAGCTACTATGGTAAATATAAATAATATAGCTCATAATTATATATATATATATATATCTATAGTAGGGATAAAATCATCTTTAGATCCTCATTGGGTTAAGAAAAAAAGGACTATCTTGCAATTTCAAAAACATCTTTCTGAACTTTAGTCATAGCAGTATTAACATCTTCACAAAGATTTTTTTTTCCAAATGTGTAAAGCCTATACATGTAAGGTGCCCTAATTTGTGAAGACTTGATCACATATGAGGTGAGCTGAGAAGAAAACCTAGCCTTCAGAATAGTAAATCAGTTTTACGCATTCAGACAGCCCTCTGATGGAGTGAATACTAGTAATATTTCCTCCATCATTCTTATTTTTTCCTCTTTCTAGTAAGGGAAGGCTTCACACTCCTCTCTTCATGTTGCAGCCTGCTTTCAGCCTAGAGTTTTCCACCTAGCTAATTTCTTTTTCCAGTTCCGTATCACAACTCAGACTCTCCTCTACACTTTACCCTTGAAGAGGCAATCGGAGGGAAGGTGAGCGGGCGGGCAGGAGGAAGGAAGGAAGGAAGGAAGGAAGGAAGGAAGGAAGGAAGGAAGGAAGGAAGGAAGGAAGGAAGGAAGGAAGGAAAGAGAAGGAGAGAAAGAAAGAAGGAAAATCAGCACTAACAAATGTTGTACCAGAGGAGATTTACCAGAAGGGAAAGCAGAGGGCTTTGACCCTCCATTACCTCGCATTGCACATGGCCACTAATAAATGTTTCTAAAGCCTTCCTCCTCGCACAGCTCTGTCCTACTGTGTTGCAGGAGGGGAAAAAGAAAGATTTAATGGACAAAATGTTATGAAACAAGCCCACAATTTGAATTTCAGGTGTCCAGATCAGCCTGCTGCTAGATCAGCACAAAGAAGCATGTTTATTTTTTCTAATTATTTTTTATGGTTAGCTTAAGAATCCTTTTTAAAAGATTTTTTTTTCAGCACTGAACTTTAATCAACTGCTACATTGCTCTGCAAAGGTTTGATTGAGCAATACATGTTTTGATTATGTAACATATAAAATACAAGAAAAGTATTGAAATAAGGCATTGTTTGCTTGACACAGAGGCAAAATAAAGGAACAGGGGACAGAGAGCTGCTGCAAAGTATCGACTTTCTACCCTTCTTACAGAAGTTCTTACAGGTTGTCTGCCATTGCATAGACAATCTAGTAAACTTAGAGCATATCTGCTGCATGACATGTCACAGGGGATTTAGGTACCATTCACATATTCCCTGTCTTCTGCCCTGTTGAAGGGACATACATACCTGGGAAAATAACAGCAAATAGAAAAGGGCAAATACAAAAGAAGCACATGAACTTTCAGCTTAAATTGGAAAGCATTTTCAGCATTAGACATAGTTTTGTACTGTGTATTTTGAAATGCCCAAGGTTTATAACTTTTTTACTTTTTGTCAGATTTTCCCACATATAAGAATTTTAGCTACTTCAAGGAATGTATTGTCCTAATTTCTACATATCAGCTTTGGACAACCCTGTTATTACAGTCTGTCTGTAACAGAGGTAAATTGCATCTTTCTTTTTTTTTTTTTTTTTTAATGAATTTATGGCTTAATAGCCACTAACAATTAAACTAATATCATGAATGTTCTCTCCTTCCTGAAATACAATTATAAACTACTGCTGGTCCTCCCTGCAAAGTCATTTAGGATTAAGCCCCTGTTAATTCTGTATGTCAGGTCAGCTCTATACATGTAAAAGAAGTTGAGTAATTGAAAGGTTACAACAGTTACAAAGTTACAAAGGTTACAAGGCTCTAACACTTCTTAGCATTGTTCATTAACTTAGTACCAATATACATCTCAAATCTACCTTTTTTTAAAAAAAAAAAAAAACATAAGAATAGAATCTACCTCTAATTCAAATTAATTATTTTAAAGCTTTCAGCAGTTCTAGGACACAGTATAGTAGGCTGTATAAAATTTTACAAATTCGCTGCTTAAGAAAATAGGTGCTACCACAGCACTGCCAAAAAGAAACAATTATCTGCAGAGATATATAGATAATTTAATTGCTAACAGCCTCTACAAAGAATCATATTATCATGTTACATAACTTATTAGCTTATATATTATAGTTTTGATGAACACAAAATAAATTACAATGAAAGGTTAAACAGAAGTTAAAGAAGCTATAAATCTTCTATTATTTGCACTTCCTTTTAACTACCTATTTTTCATTTTGGAGTTTTTTGTTCCCTTAGGTACAGCATGAACTTAAAAGCAACCCATATTCTTCACTGGACTTTTATAGTATATGATGGATCAATAATTTGTTGGTTTGTTTATGAAATATGCCAACTTACTGGCACAGAGTCATTTTTAAGAGGAAAGAAAGATCGATAAATATGTGCATAGATTTATGGGTGCGTTTTGTTACAATCAGAATAAGTCTTTCTGTGTAAAGAATTCTAAAAGGCAACCTTGCCCTGTTTTTTTTCATTGAGGTATTTCCTTGAACAATTGGCTTGAAATCTAAGCACAAAGAAATGTCATTTTTGAACATACAGTTTTGTTAAAATCCTTCTGGAAATTAACATAAGTAGAAAAAAATCTAAAAAATAAAAAAACAAACCTACTAAGATTTTTAAACATTAGAACCACTAAGATGTGTAAGAATATGAATCTTTTATCCACTACTGAGGTCCACAGCATTTTGCTGGCTCTTGATCCAACAGTGTGTTAAGAGTAACATGATTGGCCCTGATAAAGGGATTAAGCTCTGCAGCTGTGACTGGAGTGGGGATTTTCTCATACACATTACACTTGAGTCTATCTTCTGGTACTCATAGTTATGGCACCAAGAATCTTGAATAAGACCCAGGCAGAAAGTTAGGTGCTTAATTGCATTTTACACTCTAAAATTCAAAGATTAAATTTCCATGTTCCCTTACTTTTTTCCACCAAATTTGAAGACACAAAAATTTGTTAGGGTTTCAGTAACATGAAGACTATTCTTTGAATTCCTGCTAATAAGCATAAGCATAACTACCCATCTCCTCATGGCATGCAGCAGCCATTCTGCCCACTTCTGCCAGAATTTCAAACTGGCTGCATCTCTGCCCATCTCACCTCCAAGGATTCACTTTAATCATTTTTTTCACTATTCCTCAGACTCAACATAAGCATAATGGTTATAAAGAAATAATACTGTATAAACAATATCTAACTTTTACCTAGTAAATATATCATATGCATGCCAGAGAGGTGAGTCTATGCAGTCTTTTCTCCTTCTCATTAGGGCAAGGATTTGACCACACCTCTCATGGGATTATTCTGTTAAATAACCCTAGGGAGGCAGATGCCATCTCGCAAAAATGTTGAACAAACCTTTTAATCATCTGGTTTAGAGACAAGAACCTTTATCTCCTAGGTATTCTAATGAGGAGTGATCTTATAAATGATCTGAGTTTTGACATCTCTCTGCCATGACTATCAAGAAACCTTCAAACCCACACTGTACAAACCTGTACAAACTGGCAAGACACACCTTTCATATTTTGCTTCTACATTGGACAGACTGGAAATAAAAAAAATGATGCAAATCCCACTGCAGTCCATTTTTCATTAAATCCTAGGCCTTGCTTAGTTCCTCACTGAATGCAGCAGATTCGAGATCCATAATTTTTGATCTCATCATGCCTTCTATTTCATTGCTCCCATTATGGATACATTAGTTACTGACAACTGAAACCTGAGGTACTGAAAGCTGATGAGCTTGGTCACTGACACATCTACCAAGTCCGTTCCGTTCATGTGATAAGAAAGGAGGTCTTTCAAATCAGAATAAATATTACATTCAATGACACGGAGAATGTTTTTCTCATATGATTTGTGCAAATGTTTCAAATGAATGCATATTATTATATAAAAATATAAAGCAAGAATAAATCAGGAAAAAGTTCCATATACTGGATAGATTAAGATATTAAGTGATATGCTTTTCTTGTTTGAAAATGCCAATAAAGAATGGAATTCTATACTGCCTGTTAAAGAAAAAAAATAGACAGTTGTATATGTTCAGTGCTTCACAGGGATTGTCTAATTTGTCCATAATTACACTAGAATTCCACAAATTTTGCTTAGAAAACAAGATGTAAGTTACTGCTTGAGTAACTAAGGTAGTTTATCAATTTTCTAGTTCTTCATGTGATTACAGACAGTTTCCTTAAAATACACAAGCACAGTATGGGGTTGTGTGTAAAAGACATGCAAGCCAGCTAGTACTAAATACAGATAACTCAATACTCTACCAGATTCTATTTGCTACAGTATATTCACTTGCACATTTTTCTCCCTCATTCTTTCTTTCTCTCTGCTATGTCTAACATAGATATAGAGCATCTTTAAAGAAACAAAAAATAGAAATGGAATAAAAAGCAAGACTGCTTTGTTAAAGAAAGTCAACTGAGTTACTAAAAAAAAAAAAAAAAGGCATAGCAAAAAAAATATTAACAAAATACAAGAAATAATAATATTAGGAATAAAATTATTATTATTATTTTGCATTATTTAATGAAGCTGTGATGTGTCCCTGAGTCAGCTAGAGCCTACAAGCGGAATTGCACCAGATCTATGTAGGAATAAACCAAAGAAGATTTTCTAAATCTAGCAATTAAAACAGAAAAGTCAATTAGCTTCAGTATCTAGCTATTCCCAGAATTTGACAAATGCCCAAATTATCCAGGAAATACATTTTTTATTGTTCCAATCCCCAAATGTAATATATGATTAACAAAGCAGTTTGCAAATCATGGACTAGATAAAGTTCCTAGATTTTGAAGAGTTCCCTGTAACTTTATGAAAAATAACCAGAGGTAATTTACCTTTCTGTTCTTGTTCTGATTCTTTTGCTGCCATTGCTGAAATTCTTAGTTGGTGTCATACTGATTGGAGGGGAAAAAAAAAAAAAAAAAAGAAAAAGAAAAAAAAGGCATCAAACCTCAACAACATTTCTGTCAGAGATGTCAAAAAGGTGTAGAAAATTACACAAGACTTTTTTTTGTTCTTTGAATACATTAAAAAAGTGCATTTATTTCCTTTATTTATATTTTTATTCCTTTCAATGTATTTGTCAAAATCCAAATATAATTCCTTCTTGGGCTTTTAGTATCACTGATATATTGCCTGGTTTTGAAATGAATGCATTACAATTTAAAGATATTACACATCAAAAAAAGGTATCCATGGATGTGAGTGACTAATCAAGTGGTAACCATTCATATATATTTGTTTTGTGCTACAAAAATATATAGCACTGGATGTTAAATATATTACTAGCTGTGATTTCTAATGTGAATTATGTCTCAGTTAACTACTGTAAGTACAATAAGCTAAGTGAGGTATGAGAATGTATCACAGACCCTTTGGTATGGGACAGTACTAAAAGTCTACTTGAAATTTCTTGAAATAATACTCCACCAATATTTACTTATTAATACTCCTCTCCTTTGTGGTTTACAGTTTACTTCACAAACTCACTACTCTACTTCAAAGCAGCAACAAGGAGATATTTATCAGCACAGAAAGTTCATAGGCAAGGTGCTGTGCCAAAATTTGTTCTTATTCTATATTTTTTACATCCTTTCCTTGGATGAATCCTCATTGTTGAATCTGAGCTCAATAAGAAGCAACAAAGTTAAATCTTAGACCTCAACAATGTCAACCTTCCTATGCTATTTACATTACCCTGCATTGCAGATATTATTTTCACATTTTATGTACAACTGTCCAAATGATCAAAGTCATTAAACTATTTAATTTCAGCTTATGTTGTTTAAGAACAAAACTGTTTATTTCAGGAAGCGCATATGTTCTTAAATATAGCAATAATCTGCTTTTCCAAGTTTCTACATTATGAACAAATCTTCTTAATAATGATAATACAAATAATCTAATAATATATAAAGTCATAATAAGATCAGATTACACCTTACATTTCGAAATCCCAAAGGAATGAAATTCATTACAATTGTGATCCTATTCTTTGTGCATGTTGACAACGTCTTGAGGAGAAAAAAAAAAAAAAAAAAAACGTGTTTGAAAA